>NEWO01000193.1:183420-254383 GCA_003013225.1 Phalaenopsis aphrodite | reverse complement strand
AGGTCTTAATTGATAGCCTACTGATCTTTTAATTCATATTCCTAACTTCTAAATCATCTAAGTTCTTATTTTCTTCCAATAATTCTTAAAATTACAATTTTATCCGTATAATAGGAATTAAGGTAAATGAGTTACTACAAAGTTTCCCTTTGGGTTTCAATAGCTTCAGTAGACTAATTATCATTATTTTAATTCCCTCCCCTATGATTAATCCTAAAATTTAGGAAATTACAAATCTACCTTAAGGGCTTACACTCCCTACATTTCAATTTCCACATCAAATGAGCATGAAAATTAATTAAGTCAACAGAGAAGAATTACATTTTTTAATATGTAGTTATTTTTTAGAATTATATATACTAAAAAATAAGGAATTTAACATAAAAAAATCATTTAACCTATCAAAATAAACTTTCTATCCTTAGGAAAATTTTGGGATGTTTCTCATGGTCAGGAGACTCATCAAAACCAATTTGGTGAATTTTCAAAATATATTTTAATTTTCATAATTATTAAAGATTTTTTGGAGGGAAAACCAAATAAAATATAAATTTTAAATTTTAAAACAAACTTCAATCTTTCACTAACTCGCTGACCATAGGAAGCTCACCAATCTTGACTTTACAATTTTTTAATTATATTTTAATTTTAATAATTATTTTAATAAAATAGGGATATTTTCATTAGAAAATAGTGTTTTTGAGTTAGAGATATTCCACGACCTTAGAAAAATAAAGGAATACTCCTAATATCATTACGAACAAATCCTCAAAATTTTAAGTCAAAGTATTTGATTTTTTATAATTAAAATAAGTTTTAGAGAAAATACAAATTTTACAGAAAAATACTAAATAAATATTTTGATTTTTGGTCAATGACTTCTCATATGTTTACCTACACAAGCATAATTTTGTTTCATTTTAATGATCTTTCTACACCATATGTTTTCTTTTTTAAAGTGAATAATTTTTTTAGAAATAATTAAATAAAAAATTCTTTTTTAAATTTACTATAAGAAAATCAGACAAAATCCATGATAACACCAACATATCATGGAAAAACAACAGTAAATCAACGGTAATAACTTCATAATAATATTAAATCATATAACATGTGAAGTACCATGAAAAAAATGGCAAAATAGTGACAATAACACCAATATAACACTAAAATAAAACCATGAATAGCACATGTATTGTTCATCTTCTTCATCAAGTTAGAAAACTAAAACTGTCTAATTTCAAACATTAATATCTCTCTCGATTTTCAATTAAATCAAGTAAGATTTGTTCATAAACCTTCATCTAAGTGTGTAGATCAAATCCATAAGGCTACTTTACCATGAAATGTAAACTTACTTCGCAAAGTTCCAGAAAGTGGTAAAAATATAAAGTTTTGGAATGATACCTTCGTCCAAGAGGTGAAGCCTCAATTGAATAGTTGTTGTAGCTTCACTTGGGCCCCCTAGTGCTTGCTTCAAGTATATAATTCTTCCAACAAAAGGTCCAAGTAAGAAGTCACCCAAAAGTGGCTCGGCTTTGGTTGAGAACTATGTTGGAAAGCTTAAAAAGGGTAGCTTTTGGTGTGGGGCAATGTTTTGATGACTTGTGAAGCTTGTTAGACAATTTATTTGAAGCTTTGGTGGGGTTTATGGGGGAGGCAAAAAATGTCTTGATTTTGGACCTTAAAATTATAGTATCATGGTGGATGATGAGGGACTAAAAAAGTTGGGAATTTGCTGAGGAAAGGTGCAGGAAGGCCTAGAGACAATTTGACAGACTTTTCCCCCGATTTTGGGTGAGTTTCCTTTTTTTTGGCCATGAGTGTGGCCATTTTATAAGCCAAGAGACCAAGCCACGAAGGTGAAGTCATTTTAAGAAGAGGAAGCTCAGAGGTTGAGAAGGGTGCCATGATTCATCATGTGTCCTTAGGTTGAACTTAAGTGGGAAGTGCTTAAATTGTTTCTATGTTTGACTTTGGGAATGGCCATGGAAGCAAGCTTAGGGGATTTCCAAGGTTACTGGAGTTGTTGTCCAGCTTGGGGAAGTTGGTAGAAAATTATTTTTGGGTTTAAGTGTTTCATTAAAGAGGTTAAGTACTTTTGGGGAGAGTTAAAAGAGGTTTTTTTTGTGTTCCAGTTAGGGAAAAGTTGACCTGGGAAGGGCTGATAGATTTTTAAAGTTCCAATGTGGAGGAATATAAGAGAAAAATAATAGTTTAAGTGGTGTTGCTCAAGGCAGTATTCAGGATGTATTGTGGGTGTACTTTGGTTATATTGGGATGTTTTGAGAATTTTTGAAAATTTTAGAGGTCAAAGGACAATTTGGTCATTTTGTTGAATTTGGGAGAATTTGGACAACTTGGATGGCTAGGAATTTTTTTGGTAGGGTTTTGAGCAAAATTGAGGATTTTGGCAATTTTGGGTGTTTTTTAGAATTTGGGGGTATTTTGGGCAAATCTTGATTTTAGGGTGGATTTGAGGTTTATTAGATGATGTGAGCGTGCAAGCCATGAAAAGCTTACTTAAAGTCACATATGCCTTATGAGAACTCATCTTGAAGCCTCTGCATGTTGGTCCTAGCCATCCTAACAAAATGCTAGAGGCTTAGGACCACCCACATGAGTTTTCAAGAGAGTTATGGAGTAGTTATGGGCTTTAAGTGAAAGATAGGTCAATCTGGGTAAATGGATGATTTTGGATGTGTGTGAGAATTTATGGTGACTTCAAGTGTGTGTGTGTGCTAGACCAAGCCACCAGAGTTGCTTTAAGGCCTAACAATCTTATAAGTACTTTTTTTTCTTTTTGAGCTTCCTCATGTTGGTTTCAACCTACTAAGTGCTAGTTGACAAAAACCACACATGTGAAACTCCAAGAAGAGCAAGGAAGTGGATTGAGCTTCTAATATGAGATGGGTCCCATCATTAGGCTCATAGGATAATCAATAGGAAAGTCCTATGGCTAGATCCTAAGTCATAAGGAGAAAACTAGACTTTACCAAAATGAGGTCAACACTAAACTATCAACGACACAATAAAACATTACGGTAGTTTACAATCCTTAGGAATCTACAGTCTTTAGGATAGAACTTTGACGTTTCTTTCCTTGATAACTACCTTTGATTTTCTTGAGAACAATTCTTAACCTTAATCAGGGGTTTTCTTAAGTTATACTAACTACTTAATATATAATTAACTATAAGGGCTTTCCCTTATAGGAATATGAGAACTCTAAAATGGGTATATCCACCCGAACTCTCTTGTAATCAACTTTCATAAGGTCTCCTTCATAATTTTGTAGTTAAAACATTCCAGACATATGCTTTAAAGCTATCAATGCAAAAATTTACCTTTACGAAGCCTTCTTTCACACTAATTTTTCTTTGTTCCTGTTATCGCCTGCCCTAATCCTTCGATTTCTCATCTTTTGAGATGAATAATTATTCGGAGAAGAGAGCAATATAACCAAAGATAAACTAGCTACTCCACGACAACGACGATGACATCAAATCCAAGCAACATGAATGAAGGTTGATGACAGCGCTCGACAAAAGCAGCCAACAAAGTACTGACACGACCATACTATATTTGTTGAGTCATTCATTCTCTTCATTCAATCGACCTAATATCGACCGATCGTATGACAAATAATTTATGTTCTTTGTGCCTCTAATTATTGTGCAATCGTAGTCTTGTTGTGCAGAAAACAACACAAATACAACTTTCCAAATATACTAAAGTAAGGTTTTTGTTAATTGCCACTGTTTAACAAGGAGGATGCCACATGTATAGGTGTATTTCCATCCACCATGTCAAATATTAAAAACTGCAAGTTTCTATACCACATAAAAGGGAAAACCAAATACACGCACACACACACACACACTTAGCTGTTAATATGAAAAATAACAAAATAATACATACTTGCATGTACCACACACGATCATATCTTGAAATAAGCTTCCTAGCTTTTTAGTTATTGTTGCTAAAAATGAATTGAACTACAAACAATTTTTAGCTTGCAAGCAAGAAATAAATAATAACAAAAACAGTGTTCATCACTAAATATGCTATAGTCCAACCAGACTCTACGACTTACCATGGAAATGTTTTATAAATGCAGGTTTATAAACCTAAAACTAAAAAAATCAAGTTATGAGGAGTTAAGCACATGACAAGTGATTTTTGGCGGCATGTGTTTCAGATATTCAACAATTGTTGCAAGTATAGGGAAATATTGAGCTTGATGCATGAAATATTGTAACCATGAGATCACCTGAAGGGAGATGTACTGGCGAAACTCCAAGGGTTTTAAATGGGTGAATGGAGCACCGCAGAGAGGTGGTGTCGATGTCTATGTTGAAAACCGGTTGCTTTGTTGTAAACACTTTCATCCCAGGTGAGTAAGAAGAACTGGAGCACAAGAATGGAGGTGGGAAGAAGACGTAGAAATTCGAGTAGTTTACTTATACCGTCTCTTTCGCTAATGGAGGACGTCGGTTGAAGAGGAAGGATGCGAAGGAAGAAAGGTTGGTCGTATCTTTAGATTTTGGCTAGGTGGGCTCGGGACGAAGAAGGCAGGGGAAGAAATGACGGATCAGTTTAGAAGACGGAATGAGAGACAGAGCGTTACCTATGTAAATAACGAACTTTAGATGTTGATAAGTAAATACATAGGAATTGAGTGCATATGTAATGCCTAAATTTTTATATTTATATGAACACCACTCAAATTTCTAATATCAAATAAAATAAAGCAGTATTACTCCATTTTTTCATGTAAAGATTTATGGCACAAAAGTAATTTTAATATCAATATGAAAATTTAGATGCTTGATATGTAAATATGTAAATATGTAAGAATTGTGGGATATGTATGCATAACTTTCTGAAATTTAAATAAACTCACATAGCTGTTGAAGTTTATTTGAAATGCTATTTAAGATTACTTATATTTTATGAGCTATATAATAAAGAGATGATCATTTCTTGTCCTTATATTGGTCATCAAATTAATTTTAAATATGGGTCACACTAAAATTATTAGGAATATTTTAGTACAAATTATGCTTTGCAAAAGATAAAAATTAAACGCTTTTAAATAATTTATTCTATTTAAAATCTTCAAAATTTATTTATTGAGTAATAATTTAAATTTTTAATTAAGGGACATTTATATGCATAAATAAAAAAAATAAATTGGTTTATAATTAAATACAAATTATCCACAAAGTAAATATTGCTTTATAAATAAATAAAGTTCGCAGTTTCCGCTCAGGCCGGATTCCGAGATCCGATTCAACGCCGAGAAGAAGAGGAGCAGGCGGTTGACGGCGGCGGCCGATCTCGTTCTCCTTCTCCCAATAGGCTCAAAGGTATCTTCTTTAAATCTCTTGGGATCGATGTATGCCTTATCGCGAACTTTTATGGAGTAATTAAGCTATTGATATGCGCGATTTAACTGAGGTTTTATTCGTTTTCTGTTGGAGAAATATGTTCTAACTTCTTTTTCCCAATTTCCTTCGGCCGGTAGGTTGTGGTTGCTGAGAGCATCTGTTTGTTTGGAATTTGTTTTTTGTGGTGTTCTCTAGGGCGAGGGTTAAACTAGCTGTTTTTGTTGAAGAGTATCTACTGCAGCGATTGATGTAATGTTATGTCCATTGATAACTTTCAACTATGATGATCTTGTTCGTTTGTGCTAACAAGAGTATGTTTCTGGCTACATGGTTTCTGCTAAGGGCTAGTTTGTTTGGAGATAACTAGTTGGAAGTGATTTGAACTCAGTTATGGAATTAAATACAAGCATTTTTTGGTTGATAGTGGATGAGTAATTTCATATTTTTTGAGGGCAATCTCATAGAGGTTAAGAGTTTCAATTTTGAAGGCTTGAAATTCAACTTTAGTTTTACTTATACTATTTAATATTTTTTGAATAGTATAAAACTAAGGGAATGGTGGATTTGAATATTACTTTAATTTCTGATATTTATCAAGTAATATAAATTAATGGGAGGGTGGTAAACGTAAAACTGAATGCAGCCTAATAAATGCTTGAATGGAATCCATAAGAAATGAGCTTTTGCAGAACAAAGATAGATAATTGAAAGACACTTCATTGAAGCTTACTCTTAAAACTTTTATCCTTGAACTTCGAAATATTTGCATAAAAAAAGTGTACTCAAGTGTTTGGTAAAATGGCGGTTCCATGTTTTTTAAAGTGGGGGAAGAGCGGGGAAACTAACCAAATTCTTTTTAAGACTATTGTGCTTGATTTCTCATCTAAACTAATTGATATTCTAAGTTATATTTTGAGACATTATACTTTTCATAACTTGTACAAGAAATCTGTCATATCTCAAGAAATATGTCGTGTCTCTCTAATATGCTTTCTTTATGTAGGGGGATTCTATGACATAAGCATAGCTTTCCTCTCTCTCCATGCCATACATTTGAATGAATGCGACATTAGATGAAGTGGCATTTGGTCTATCTTGGGTGAAAAATCTCTTATGGAGTGATATCGAGAATAGGTGATGGGAACCTTGTCTTTTGGAATTGATAGAGACAACTTATCACATGATACATGATCCCTCATGCTTGCTTGTAGGCTTGTAGATGAAGTGATCAAAAGGGAGAATTTGTTTCTCGAGCAACACAAACTTCCACAAAGCTACAACTTGATAAGGTGGGAGTGTGGGAAGTAGTTTTCCAATTAATTTGATCTTCTTGGATGGTCATAGAGTAGTAGTGATGTTTCATGATTAGGGAAGATTGGCAAGTAAGGAGGTGCTAGGTGCCCTCATAATAATATTGGAGGCTACAAAATTCCATACATTCGATGAGAGTAGGAATTGACCCGACCTCTGCAAGGTTCACGAATTGCATGTGTTATTCAAGTAATACAATGATCGAGTCAAGTTTGTTCTCACGAGGAAGGAGATTAAAATTTTAAATTAAGTCCAATATTGGTCCTATTTCAAGTCAAGTTTTATCCAATTAATAAAAAATCTTTTTTATGGTTTTATTTAAGAGATAAAAAGTTAAATTTTTTCTATGATTTTTCAATTAAACTAACTTTTTTGGACTAGTGAACACCTCATATGATCGTTCTCAATGTTAGGTTCTCTTATATGTGTTGTCAATCAAGAACAATGGTACTTTTTATGCTCCGTTGAGCTATTAAAGAGCATTGAGATCTCATATTACGATTTGTATGTCTAAATCATGCAAAAACCTTCAAGATTTTGTATTCCTCAAAATGATTGTAATTTTCTAACAATTATACTCCTATGTTATTAGAATATTTATTCTTAACCCTAATCTTCCACTAGTTTTTTGTCAAATGTGTTATATCACTGTGAACATTAATATATATATATATATGGCTAATATGTAAGTAAATGAAATTTGCAGGTTTAAAAAACAACGATCACACATATTTCATTTCAAAACTTTAATTCCAGAGTACAAAACATAAAAATGTACTAGCCTAATTAATTTATGTTTAGTTACAATACATTGAAAACCAAACATAAAACATCGAACTCAAAACACAACATTTGAGTAAATGAAAGGAAAAAACCTAGATGAAGTCTCAAGGATCCCAAATTTGTTGAATTTCCTCCTCTTTCTCTGCGGACTTAGCTTTCACTCACTCTTGCACACTTAAGACACTCTACACTGTCACACTCTATCCTCTCCACACGCTCCACACACTCCACACGCTCTACTCTCTTACATTGAAATTTTCTTTTCTAAATATATTATAGATACATAAATTTCACTAAATTTTTTATGATTCAATTTTTAAAAGCAAAATCATAAATTTAAATAGAAAGTATCAAATCTGAGCCCCAAATATTTTTTTTCACATATTCATCTTTTTCCCTTTTTTTTTTACTTGAATTTTCTTTGGAATCTTTTCTTTTTTAATTTTTAGAGGGTTGGTTGAGTATTTTCTTCTCTAATTTAAATTTATTTCTTTATTTTTATTCAATTGAATATATTGTTATCTTGGTCAATTTTCATTATTTGCATTATAGTTTAATTAATACTAATCTGACACTATCACTTAAATTAATTAAGTATTAGAATCCTAAATCTTTATATTAATTAAATATTGTTATAGGCCAAGGCTTTATGTGTTTAATGGGAAAGAAAGTTCAAAGGATCTATCAAAGCTACTAAACAATTTTGTAATAATTTGAAATTGTCTTAAATATTTAGTTAATTTAAACATTTTATGAAAGTTAAAAAGTTTCAAATTATTATTTCAAGGCTTTTCAATTTTTAAGATTCATTTGTTTACCAAAACTAATTAGATCATAATCTTAAGCTTTGATTATCTTGAAAATAAAGTCATAGGGGTTTGTTTTATGAAAATTAACAAAAAAAAAATGATAGCAGTGCAGTTTTGACAAGACAACCTTGCTAAACTCACATATCAACACATAAAATATACATAAATGTTTTACTTGATTGTATTGAGTTTATATTAGAAAATGTAAAATTAACTCTCGAAAATAATAATAAACAACAAAATATACAAGTACAGTTCATCAACAAAAGGATCCCCAACTTAATTTTTTATTAACCAAACAAATAAGTATCATGCTTAATAATAAACATAATTCTTATTTTATTTTAGTTGTGTCAGTCCATGATTATCAGTCTATTTGGGGCAGCTGCCTGTGAAGCTGCTGAAGAAACATCAGTTATTCAAAAAGCTACAGTGACTATTACAATTTTTTTTCGAAAAAATCAGATCGCAGTTTTCTGGCAGTCACTGTAGGTAACCAGGTCTGGTGGGGAAATATAGCTTTTAACTACTATTTTTTGATAACGCAGACAAAACATAGTTTTGCCAAACAGGAAAACTGCAGTGCAGCACTACACCGCCGCCCCAAACGCACCCTATGTCTCTTCACCTCCCAACAAGTGCTCAATTTTATGTCATCAACTTGATAATGTCAAAATTCTTCGTACTTTTTTCCAAAATCAAATTTTCTTTTTCGTAAGCTTTGATCATAATCTTAATATGTTTGTTCTATTGGAGAATTTTCTATTCTATCAAATTGTAACCCCATTTTATTACCTCTTTGAATATATAATCTTTAGTTATTTTTTCAGTTTCATTCAATATTTCTTTTGTAATTTATTAATTTTTATTATACCACAAACTTCATTAGAATATGTAGGAGGTTGATTAGATTATAAACTTCGAAAATTATTTTTTGATCACGTGTTCTTATAATTAGCTTTTCTTTTGTAAATCTATATTTGTCCTACTAGTTGTAAGAAATGACAATCTTAATATAATTAGGATTTCCATATCCAAAATAATAAAATAAATAGATAAGATGAATGTACCAACCTTAATTAAATCATTCTCAATCATTCCTCCAGGATATGTCATTGATTGATTTGTTAATTGAAAACTTATAGTAGGTTGAAACCCTCTTATTTCTAGTCTCTTAAATATTGACAAGGTCATTGAATTTATGTTGGCTCCTAAGTCTGATGCGGGAGAGCCATGCCTAGCAGGCAAGGGCGCCCAGGCCCGCGCGAGCATTGTAAGTGTCGCATGGATTGTTTTCGCAAGACCCTTTTTTTTTCTTGAACCGAACTGGTTCAAGTTTTTTCCCTTTTGAGGAGTCTGTTGGTCCTCTTAAGCCACTCCTAATATTCTCTCATTATATATTTGTATTCCTAGTTTTTTTAGTTTTAGTTTTTGGTGAGTTTGTTTAGCTCAGCAGCTAGTGTCTATTTCTCTCTTTGAGGGTTGTATCCGAGGAATTTGGTGGAGTCCCGCTGTATCTCGTCGGAGACAGTGATTCTCCTTGAAGGGTCGAGTATTGCTTCAACTGTATCACTCTAGAGGTGATATTTATCCTTCCCCAACTTCTCTCCATCCCTCCTGCTTTGCTACCATGAATTCCTCGCTATAATTGCCTCGACAACCACCTCTCGGATGTCTTCCTGCAGTTGATGCTCTTCTAACTGTCGTCTGATCACTGCCAATAGCCTAAAATTATTTGTTCGAAACCCATGCTGCTGTCCCAGCCACCCACAACCTGCCCTGCTGCAACTCTGTAAGCCCCCCGCCTTGTTGTCCACTGTTGTTCTAGCTACTTGAACCACATCCCTGCATCTCACTGTTGTTCTAGCACTTCCCCCACATTGCCATTGCTGTTCCCGCTGCCCAAGGCCATTCTCAGACCGCCTTGCTGCTGTGCTAGCGCCGAAACCACCCCCCCCCCCCCAACCTAGCTGTTGTCCTGCCGCGCATAACCACCCATAGCTACTGTTTCTTTGTTGTCCAATCCACCCAACCCTTGCTACCACCTCTCCAAGCCCCTATCGACCACCAACCCCACCTGAGATCCACCCTGGTCTAGTGTTTCTGTTGTGTTTGTTGCTAATTTTGATTTCTAGGTGCCGTGTTGTTGTATTTTTTTTTTAAATGTGTTGGTTGTAATCGTTCATTTGTTATTAGTAATAATATTTGTTTTTCATATTGTGATTTGGGTTAATTTTGGTATCATTTGATATCAAAGCTAGCCTAACTCTAGTTCTATCTTAGGGTTTCTAGCATCCGCCATACCTTTTCTTTTTCTGCATTCTTCCACATTGCTCCCGGTCGCCATATCTCAATGTAGCTGCCTGCAACATCATTCCAATTACCGTTTTCTACAGTTCCAATCTCCGCCACCACCTTCCTCTCTATCCTCTGCGCTGCCATCGCAATCCCAACCCTCCATTTTCACGTCCACTACTGTTCCCTCATTATAGTCAACTTTCTTATCCTTTTTTCACTCATTATTAGTTGGATCACTTTACATTGGTTCATACCCTTTTCTTTTAAATTTACTTCTATGTTGCTCGGTAACATCCATTGGGTTTCTTAGTCAATAAATTTGCTAGTTGCACTAATTGACTCTCAATATTTTTTTTATGGCTGTAGTTTGACTTTATAATTGATTACCTATTTATAATACCAAGTTTTCTAAATTTTTTTCTTTAGGGTTTAGGATTTAGGATCTAATAAGTGAATCTAGGTGAGTAATTAGGTCTAGGATTTAAAGGGATGTGCGTTTGGTTTCTCCAATTTCCTATTAATTTGGTTTGATAGTTATTTCAATTAAAATTAGGATAATCTTTTCAACCTGTGTTATAAGTGTTTGAAAAGGGATTGTTTGGTCTATTGTTCACCAAATGTAAATTTTCCACAGATTGTGGCCCAAAAATGTCTGAATGTGCAATTTTCATCTCATCATAACTTACAAATTTCCATTGACTAGGATTCACTTCTTGGTTATCTAACTTTTTGAATAAGGCTGCTAATTGGGAAGTTAAAATGGTTAATACATCATTTTCGGGAGCACTAGCTATCCTCTTAGAATTAACTCTCTCAAATGATCATTGAAAATTATTTGACATAAGAAACTCGCTTGCAACATCTATAATTGACTTTAAAATCTGATCAACCCATTATAGAAAGTTTGGATAATCAACCAATTTGGTTTGTAATTGTGCGGACACTTAGTAAATCCTTAAATCTATCCCAAACTTCATAGATCGACTCATTGTCAAACTAGGTGAAAGATATGATATCATTCATAAGCTTGGCTGTTTTAGATGGTAGGAAATGCTTAGAAATTTTTAAGGTGGATCATTTCAAGTAGTAATTGAACCAAGAAAAAGATAATTTGACCACGTTTTAATTCTATCCCTCAGAGAAAATGAGAACAATCTCAGTTTAATTGTGTCATTAAAGACTATTATACTTAAAAGCTACGCAAATCTTTAATAAACACCCAAAGTGAATATTTTGCACCATTTAAATTATCACAGGCATAAGTTCAAAATTATTAACTTGGATAGTGGGTTTGTTTATGCTTTGGTGAATCCCCTCTACTAATGAATTGACATATTTCCTAAGTGCTCTATGTTGATCTCCCTCATTTTGTTAATTTTCTATTATTTCAAGATTATTTTTGTTCTTTTATAGCTTTCTAATTTTATTTGCCGCTCTTTTCAATTTCAAGATCAAACAATATTAACTCACAATGTTAATCCTACGCTACAACCACCTTAAGGTTTTAAAGATAACTTTACGCTAACAATTATCACAAAAGGGTGGAATTGTAGTCACAATGAAGCTATAACAATAAAATAAATTACAAATACATAAAAATACAATGGAATTATAAAATAACACAGCAGCATGCATTGCTATAACACGATTTGCATAGTACAAAAAAATTCAGAATTTATACTACACTCTAATCACTATAAAACACACATGGTTGCTACAATCAGCACAATACACAACAAAACAATGATAAATTGAATTAAAATATAACTTTTTTAAACTAATATTAACTTAACTTAGAATTTGACTGTTAACTCCCCGACAATCGCACAAAATATTGAATTTTGAATTGTAGTGTTCCAATAATTTTCTATTAAAAGGTTTAGATTACAGTGGATATTAATATACATACGAAGAATATGCAATTAAATAAATATTGCAGGTTAATACAACAACAATCACGAATTTTTCATTTCAAAATCTTAAATCCAGATTACAAAACATAAAATATACCACTAGGCGAAGAAGTTTAGTAACAATACATTGAGATGAAAATTAAACTTAAAACATCGAACTCAAAACACAACATTTGAGTAAATGAAAGAAAAGCTTCAGGATAAAGTTTCAAACATCCCAAATCCGCTGAATCTTCTCATCTTGCTCCATTGAAGTAGCCTTTTCACCCACTCTCACACACTTAAGACGCACTCTAAACACTCACACTCTACACTCTTTACACACTCCATTCTCATACCGTAAATATCCCATACTCTATTTCCCCCCCTTATTTAACTCTCTAAAACAGCCTAAGACCGCTCCCCAACTCCCTTGAGCCGTTTTGAAACGGATTGAAAAACAGATTGGTCAAGTTTTGGCATTGCGGCGCCATGATGTAGCGCTGTGGCACTATAGACGTTGCCTATAACCCTCAAAATAGAGCATTGCGACGCTGATGTCTCGGGTATTGACCTCTTTTTCATGGATGAATTGTGACACTACAAACATAGCGCGTAGGTACTGCTATAGTAGTGCATAGGCACTACTACAATAACTTTTCCATATACTTTCCTACTGTCATTTTGTAAATATCCTGCATAAAACATGGAACAAATGCCATAAAAATACAAAATAAAGCAACATTTACACAAAAATACACAACAATTTTTATGCATTTTGAACACTTAACAGGCATCTCTATAGATTTTGAAGATGCTTTACCTTTTATTCACATTTAAAATAAGAAGTGGAGGATCAATTCAGAAGGGCAGACTCTTTTGGATAGACTCATTTGCATCCAGGAGACTTAGATCCCTTCGCTATTCATCTAAGAAGGAAATGGACTAGATGTTTTTCAGTCTCTGAAGGTTGTCAACTATAGATAGTTGAAGTTCCAACCTAAGGGGAAACATATTTTGTGGGAAAACAGTTGACAAATGGAGTGGTGATGCTGTTGAAAATAGGGTAATGCCGCAACTAGAGTGAGAAGTGAACTTGCAATTGTTCTTATTTTGAGCTGTTAATCTTGTCAACTCTTGACTATGTAGACTACATAGATTTAGTGGAAAATTATGTATGTTCGCATTGTCAATGTTTTCATAGGAAATTTGATCGGCCTTATTGACTCATGCAGTTTTTTTTCCTCACGTATAGTAATTTGACTTCACATGCTTAGTGTGCATGATTATTATTTACTAGTACAAGCTGTTTGTTGCCGAAAAATATACTCATTTTCATTTGTATTTGTAACTTTTAATGAACAAAAAACATGAATTTGTGAGATTATCTTACTTTTAATTTATTTTCAATTTCTTACCATACTTCACCTAAGAGTGTTCTTTCATGCTACATGGTAAAGATAGTATGGAGAATGGAGCTATGGTACCGGATTCGCAGGCACAGGGAGAAGAGATTTTCTGGAAGCAGGACTTGGAGATTTTCCAATCTCAAGTTGATTCACTGCGGGACAAGTTATTGGAATTAAAAGTCGGCATTCAACGCTCAGAAAATGTTGCAAAGAGTGAGCTGGATCTTCTTTGGTGTAAAGTTGTAACTATTTCAACATTGCTCACTTCTCTTAAATCTACGGCAAGAAATATGGTAGTTATGCATTTATCCCAGTGTTCATGTGTGGCAAAGCATGAAGATGGAATAAAGCTCAGCGATGTGGATGTCGCTCTATGTGATTGCTCTAAGGATGTGAAACCTTCTTATGAAATTCTAGCAAAAGAAACTTCGTTAACTAGTAATTTTAATCTTGGATCACTTGAAGCTAATGATCGAACCTATACTGGGGAAGTATTGAGGTCAGTAGGCATGGTGACAGATATTATGGAATCACTTGTTAAAAGGGTCATCATTGCAGAAACTGAAGTTGTTTATGAAAAAGAGAAGGTAAATTTAGGATTGACAGAACTAAGAAGGAAGGGCCTCCAAATTGACAGAATGTCAACAAAGGTTAAAGAGATGGAAAACCTTGCAGCTAGTACAAATGATAAACTTAATGAGATGAGGCAAAGGGTTGAACATCTCATGCAGGAAACATCGAGACAGAAGCAGCACGCTGTAGAAAATGAGCAAGAGCTTTCTCGTGTAAAGCAAGAATTCGAAATGCTGAGGTCATTTGTTAACAATCTCATACGTTCCAGAGAGGAAGCATTATCATCAGATAGTCATGTACAAACGAGGGATGTTTTTGATAGGTATGGCATCTATTGCTTTTTGATGATTTTATTATGTCCGTTTTAAACAGTTGAATACAAAATTTGTTATTTATGGCATTTACATATGTAGCATGCAATTCCTATGTATTTACACATCTGTCACCTAAACTTTCATATTTACACACATAACACTAAAATATGTACTATCAAATCAAAAATCGCACTATTACCAATTTTTACGAGTGAAGTACAACTTTTCATGCATTGATTTAAAGCACCAAAGTTCTATTTATGTAAATATGAAAGTTTAAGTGTGAGATATATAAATACATAAGAATTGTGTGCTACGTATGTAAATTTCCCTCCTTGTTTTTGTCCATATGCTTTCTGGATGGTCGTTTTGCAAATTCTAGATAAAGTTCTTCTTTGCTAGGCTTCGGGACATTATAGGTTTAGACTAAATATTAATGATAATCATAACTTATTTTTTTTATTTATGTATTGAACTGCTCTTTGCTGCTACTTTCTATATTGAAAGAATGATTTTTTGGAGATATATCGAAGGCATCTATTATGCTTTATTTTGGAACTTGATGCTAAAATAAAGAATCTAGAATTTTGAGATAATATGGTCTTGGGTATTATGCTCAGCTAACTCTATTATGTTCCATGCCTCTTCTCCCTTCTTAATCACTATTTTCTCATGCATGCTTCTTTTTCGTATTGTTGACTCCTTTACATCATGCTACTTTGTTAAAATATATTTGTTAGTAATGTATTATGAACATATAATTAGAAGCTTCAGCAATTTTTTAAGCATGCTAATTTACTATTGGTAAGTTTCTTGCGAGCAAGTAATGCATGATTTAAATATTTTAACCTGTAGAAAAAAAAAAAAAATTTGAACTTGTCTTTCTCTATAAGTCAGTGATAAACTTGTTTACAAATTATTTATGATTGCATGAAATACTATTTTATCAAATTTTTAGTCTACTTGTTTGGTAAGGTGATTTGAGCTGTCAGTTTTATGAAATCCAGCTGGCTTATAAATAATGAAATAGGCCACAGATGGAGAAAAGCTGGCATTTTGTCAATATATTGACTTCATTGGTATGATATTTTATACAATGAATAAACCATGGTCAATTTTACTTCTTCTTGTGATGCCCGAAGATTGTACTGGTAAGATGTAAGGGAAGAAGCAAGGCAAGCCGCTCGCCCAGGAGTTGATTTTAAATTAAAAAATAAAAGTTAATTGCTTTCAAAGATCTGCAAAACAGAATAACATGTGAAAACTATAACAATAATTCAAAGCTCAACACATGTAACAGGCAGCATTCACGAACTAAGGTAATACGAAGACTTCTAATTTTTTTATTCAAAGAGAGTGTGCTATACCAATTAAAACTTTTTTCTCGGTTTTGAATTCCGGAGGAGAAAATTATGATTGGTGTAGGTTGACAACAATTATAGTAATTATGCCAAATATAATTAGTTCAAAATTTTTTGCTGGCCCTATGTCGGAATGATAAAGGTTATGATTGATGTTAGGTGAAATCAAATTGCAGAATTTATGCCTAAGTTCATAAAATGAACTTTATTAGTGCCAGGACATTATGTAAAAGTGAAGCTTTACAAGCTATGCCCGTTTTAACGTAAGGTTGGCGAGGTTTTGTTAGAACATTATCATGAGTGATGCACCATTACTTAATGCAATTGTGCTAAAAGTGGACATGATTTTGCCACCCTTGAAAATAAGATTAGATTGTTAAAGTGGACATTGAATGATAATACAAGAAAATTTTGTGTTTATAATAAACTAAGTGAAATGGTATAAATTCCAAGGATATTGGGAAAATTTATAACCTTTTTTGAATTGGATGGGTTAATAATAATAATAAGAATTGTAGTAAGTAGAGAGTTGAAGGATTAAATTATTGAAGTTAATAAAGTTGATGATAAAATTGTTGATATTAAGTTAATTGTTGGTGAGGATATTGTAAATGTGGTTAGTGTAATAACTGTATAGAAAAAAAATTGATGTGTCGGTTTGAGTAATCATTTCAACGTTCTTGTAACTATAAGAAGGATAAGCTTCACTTGTTCGAATTGAATAGAGAGATCAGAAGAGATAGCAAGGCAAGAAAGACAGGTGCAGAGGGGTAATCTAGAGCATGCTGAAGGAGTATGGACGAGGGTTTTGAATTCTTCGAAGGATAAATGCGTGCGTCCCGTATGAGAGGGAAGAAGTTGAAGGAGAGGAATCATATCTCGCATGCATAACCTTAGCGGATTGCATACGCTTGGGAAGAAGGGAGATGAAGACGAAGTCGCATATTCTATGTGAAGGAGAGGTGCGCTTTGCATGCGGGTAAAGGGAAGAGTTGAGTCGAGGATCTCGATGCGGCAGAGACAAGGACGACTATATCACTGGTGATGTTGTCGCTCCGACCAAGGATGACTCAAAATTTCGAACATGGAATGCAGAAAACCACATGGTCATGTCGTGGTTAATCAATTCCATGACCAACGACATCGGCGAAAATTTTCTTCTCTACGACACTGCCAAGAATATTTGGGATGCCGCTCGAGAGACACTCTCACTCAGATAACACATCCAAGCTATTCGAGATTGAGTCAATCCTCCATGACCTTCGCCAAGGTGATCAATCTGTGACTCAGTATTTTAATGCCCTCTCACGTTACTGACAACAGGTTGATATGTATGACGTCCGTGCCTGGTAATGCTCTCCAGACTCCAACTTATACCGTCAGATCATTGAGCAAAAAAGGATATTCAAATACCTTCTCGGCCTCAACAACTCTTTCAATCATGTCTGCTCTCGTGTATTAAGCTTTAAACCACTATCGAGTATTTGCGAGGCCTTCTCCGAGGTTCTCCGCGAAGAAAGCCGCCAAAAATTCATGCTTGGGCCTATCTCCACCTTACCCAATCTCTCTGTTGACGCATCCGCCCTTGCAGCTCGGGTTCCTCCGCCTCGACAAAGCGACAACCCATCAAGCAAAGGACGTCCCTGGTGCAACCATTACCGCAAACCAGGCCATAATAAAGACATATGTTGGGTGCTTCATGGAAAGCCAGCCGATTGGATGCCTCGGTCTGATCGCACTCCCCGTGCCAACAGCGTCGTCGCTGCCGATGACCTTCCTGCACCAGCGCCCAGTTCATTCAGCAAAGAGCAACTAGATTTGCTGCACAAACTGATCGGCAAACCACCTGATCTGGTTGTTCCCAACCCCATCACCGGCCTGTTCGCACATCAAGGTACGTTCTACCATGCCTTCACAGTCAATCAAGGATCCCTCGATCAGTGGATCATTTATTTCGGCGCTTCCCATCACATGACTGGCGATGCCTCACTTCTCCATGACCATAGGTCGTGCGGAGACAACTCCACTATCTGCGTTGCCTATGACTCTGTCTCCAAAGTCACCGGCTTTGGCTCCGCGCGCATCACCCAAAACATTCTACTCCGATCTGTGTTTCATGTTCCTACTTTAAATTGCAATTTAATATCAATCGGAAAGTTGACTAGTGATCTGAGGTGTATTGCTAAATTTGTCCCTACCATGTGTGAATTTCAGGATGCGAACTCGGGGATGACGATTGGTAATGTTGAGATGTGCTCGGGTCTCTACGTCATCAACAGTACTTCACCACCACAACCTCGTTGCGGATATTTGTCTACCCATCATTCTGACTTCAATTCTAGTGTCAATAAAGATCCTGAGATCATGTTATGACATTTTTGTCTCGAAAATCCAAATTTTATGCATCTTGCAAAACTATTTTCAAATTTATTTATCAATAAATATGTTCGTTCTTTTTAATGTGAATTTTGTCAACTTGTCAAACACACTCGCACGTCATTTCCACGTGCTGGTTAAACCTCTTCCCGACCCCTTTTGCACTCATTCACAACGATATCTGGGGTCTATCCCGTGTTACAACCCTTATAGGGACTCGGTGGTTTGTCTCATTTATAGATGATCACACTCGACTAACGTGGCTAATTCTTATGAAAGATAAATCTGCAGTTGGTCACATATTTGAACAATTTTACTCAATGATCCAAACACAATTTCAAACCTCCATCCAGGCACTCAAGACTGATAATGCAAAAGAGTACTTCGCTTCCGTCCTCGGCTCTTATCTATCCTCTAAAGGCATCCTCCATCTCAATTCTTGCGTCGACACTCAACAAAATGGGATTGCCGAACGCAAAAACCGCCACCTTCTCGCTCATGTTTTCCTCTAACGTGCCTAAGATTTTTTGGGGTGACGCTGTATCCACTGCAGCCTACTTCATCAACAGGATGCCTTCTCGGGTCCTCAAATATTAAAGATGGAGAGTCCGAATTGAGCCCCAACACGTGTAGAGGCAAGAGGCTTCGTGCGGGAGGAAACCAAATTGAACCCTAGCATGTAGCTTTTGGTCTGGGAAAGATCGAGTCGAGCCTTTAGGATCGTAAATGTTTCATTATTTTGTTTATATTAGATAAATTATTTTAATTTAAAATGTTATTATGTTAATGTTAAAATTTATGAATTGATAATAGTGATTAAGTTGGTAAACACACAAATTAAAAATAAGGGAGAATATAACTGATCGGCCGAACAAGCTTGAGTAAGTGTTTTGGTTTTTTTTTATTTAATTTTAATAAATATTCATAAAAATTATAATTTTAAAGTTAAGTTTTAAATGAATAATATCAGAGTTGATATATTCAAAGTATGTAAAATTATAAAAAGATTTTGAATTACAAGGAGCAGGAAAATGGTAATAATGGTAAGGGTTTTATGTTTTTAAATTAAAGATTCTTTTTAAATTCAATATTGGTGTTAATTGTATTTTTATGAATTGAAATAGAGATTAAAAGAATTTTAATTTAGAGGATAGAGTTTTGGATCATTGATTTGGTAGAAGAAGGAAGAGAGTAACTAAGGTAAGCTCTCATATGTGTCTTTTCTTTTGATTAAATAAATAAGTATTCTAAGATCTTGTTTGGAGCACCAAAAAAATTTGGTGGCGATGATAGAAATGTAGATAATTGAAGATAAAGATAAATTAATAAGTATTAATCATACACATAATGATATTAGGTATTGCAACAATAAAAGATTTCAAGAAGAATAAGCTAATTAAGCAAGATTAAGATGAGTAATTATATTTTTATGTTATAATAATGCTTCTAGTTCTGATTATATTTTTAATTTTTAGTTTTGTAAAATTTATGCTTTATACTGTTAAAATTTAGATTATCAGTGATGTCTTCATATTATTAGGCAAGAAATGTGCTAACAATTCTGCATAAAAGTTGCACAATGATTTATTTATGAAGTTATTAGATTATTGTATGACATTTACATTCTAGAAAATTTATTAGATTATTATATGATCTTTAGATTTTAATATAGATATATTTATTCATTGGCTAATAAATATAAAATATCTCATAAGAAAAAATGTGCTATGAAGACTGAAATAAAAATATGTATATATAAATACTTGCATGTGCATGTTGAGAGAAGTTCACTCATTTATAGTAATAGTCTAAGATGCTAATATACTCGTCACATGTAGATATTTCTTACAACTTCAGTCAATCGTGTAATTCAGATCACCAATCGTTGTGCCGACAATAGTAGACCTGAATTGGGTCTCGTTGTGCCAACGATATATGTATCAATCAAAGGTGTGTGAGGTTATGTTTAGACGATGCTCCCGAGATAAATACATAAGTTAAGAGTAAGATGTGCATTAAAGTTAAAATATTAAATCTTGAATGT
The DNA here is from genome assembly GCA_003013225.1 of Phalaenopsis aphrodite. Taxonomy (NCBI): domain Eukaryota; kingdom Viridiplantae; phylum Streptophyta; class Magnoliopsida; order Asparagales; family Orchidaceae; genus Phalaenopsis; species Phalaenopsis aphrodite. The sequence continues at coordinate 233,820 of NEWO01000193.1, read as the reverse complement.
AATGCAAAAGATAATGCATGTAAAAATTCTACATTACTTCTATGAGAAAATATCTTGAATATACAAATTAATCATTATATATTTTTTAGAACATATTAGGAAACAATAATATACATATTGTTTTCTTTTCCTTAGATTATTGTAGTTTAAAAGTATAATTGTTCTCCTAGGTTATTTTGGATAATTCAGTTTGTTATTTTAATAATTTTCATGTTTTAAGTTTGGAAGAGAGTGTATATAGAAGACTAGACAACGAATTGAATGGTAAATTTATTATCGGTTAAATTATATTATTCTATTTAGTAACTCTTTCAATTTATTTTGGCTTTTAACTACTAGAGATAGAAAATGAAAATAGAAAATTTTAATTTCACAATCCACTTCCACTTGAAATTCTAAGCCCCCGAGCCGGATCGCGACAACAGTGGTATGAAAGACAATGTTAGATTAAATAATATGAATCTTAATGAAGAACCAACATGATAATTTTGTGAATTTTTAATCATTAGTAATCTAAGTGATTTGAGTTAGGTTAACTCTGACTAGATAACCTTATTTTATCTCAAACATATGGATGCTCAAGAAGAGATTGGGGATGCTCTGGAGGTGGGAGAGGAATTATCACCCAATGTCACTGTGAATACAAATGTCACTTGGTCCAGATGATGGCTGTTGTGACCCAACTTATTTAGGATTCTAGATCACGATCTAATGGAAACAACGATACTCTTGCCATAGATAAATATTTGAAGATGTTCTAGGATTTATGATCACCATTGTTTAAGAGAACTGAAGGGCCAATAGAAGCTGAAAATTAGCAATTGCGAATAGAGTAGATTTTGGACAGTATGTCTTACTCGGATGAGAGGAAGGTGCCTCTAGTTGCATTTGTATTAGATGGAGAATCTGAAAGATGATGGCAAGTGTAATGTCGGGATAGGTCGGGAGGTATATCAAATGAGTCAGTTAACTGGGAAAATTTTATGGAATTATTTATAGATTAGTTCATGCCCCCCTTTCTACACGGAGGCAGATGCAAGATGAGCTCTTTAAGTTGATGCATGGAGAAAAGACAATCATGTAGTTTGAAGTAGAGTTCACTACACATTGAGGGCACCACAACTTATATCTGCTACATATAAGCGTTATAGGTTCTTTTTTGGATTAAATGATTCAATCAGGCAACCATTAGTGTCATTTAGGATTAAATATTTTTTAGTGCTAATAGAAAGGGTCAAGCGAGTGAAAATTGATTTAGCAAACTTAGAAGCATAAAGACATGCATAAGAGGAAGAGATTGAAATATGTGGCACTAACAATTCATTTTGGAGAATCTAATAGGAAGAAAATAAAATCATATGTTGACGGAGCTATTTTCCACGATGGTATCAACTCTACTAGCTCGTGTTAAGTGTGAGAAGCTACACTATGATGAATGCATATTTGGTTCTAAGGTATATTATTTATGATGATAGCCAGGAGATTTGATAAAAAATTGCTCTAATTCTACTTAGAGATCAACACCAAATGCTAACTCAGAAAGAGGTTCAACTCAACAAATTTTTAGATGGATTTACTTTTAGAAGCTGTTAGCAAAAGATGACAGAAAATGGTATAGTGACTCAAGGAGCAACTAAAGTAGAACATTCGATTAAGATCTATTCTTTAACTCATCAAGTACTTGAATAACCTATTGCTACTGATGTAGATGTTAATTGAGCTTGATCAATGTTATCATATTTATGTTGAGTATCTTTATGTTCTTTTATTTAGAATTTGAGTGCTTTTTTAGTTATGTTAGTTTAGGATGTGGTGTTAGTTATGTTTTCATATTTTAGAGGTTTGGGGATTATTTAACTGAATTATCTTATTGCAAATCTTAGGTTTTTCAAAACTATTTTCGTTATCACTTAAAAAGAATTAGACTTTCTTTTAAGATTTTTGGATAGTTCATATTTCATCTGCATAATGATTGGCTTTTATGAAACTCTTAAATTTTGAGTACAAAATTTTATTAGTGAAAATTGTAATAATCATATAAAAAAAATTTGATATGCTAGTTTGAATATGCGTTTGGAGGTTTTCGTAAGTCTAAAAAGATTAAGTCTCTCGTTTGAATCGAAGAGAGAGATTGTAATAGATAACGAGAGCAAGAAAGAGAAGAGAGAGAAGAAGAAGAAGAAAGAGGAGTCAGAGGGGAAACCTAGGGCGTGCCATAGGAGTAGTGACAAGTGTTTCGAACACCTCTAAGATTTAGCATGTGCGTCTTGTACGAGAATGAAGAAGTTAAAGGAGTGGAATTGCACCTCATGTGCATAAACCTAGCCGATTATGTATGCTCTTTAAGAAGGGAAACAAAGCCAAAGTCACGCGTTCTGTGCAATGGAGAGGTGGGCCTTGCGTGCCAGTAAAGGGAAGAGTTGAGTCGGGTGGCTTGGTGCACAAAGAAGAGGCCAAATGAAGCCTCATCATGTGGAGAGGAGGAGGCAAGGCGCTCTGTACGAGAGGAGACCAAACCAAACCATAACGTGTGGCTTTTGGTATGGGAAAGGTTGGGCCGAGCCTTTAGGAAGGTAAAGGTTTAAGTTTTCTTAAATTTTATGAATTATTTTGATTAAAAATGTTATTTTGCTAATAGTAAAATTTTATGAATTCATCACATTAAGTTGACAAGCACTCAAATTAAAGACAAGGTAGAATAGAATCAATAGATCAAACAAAGTTTTAGTGAACAAAGATTTAGTAGGTGAATTTAGGCTTTGTTTATTTTAATTTAATATATATGCATATTTCATTTTAAGGATTGTAATTTTAAAGTTAAATTTTAAAAGAATAATATCAGAATTGGTAGATTCAAAATATGTAAAATCAGAAGATGACTTTGAATTACAAGAAGCAAAAAGAGGGTAATTAAGGTAAGGGTTTTATATTTTTAAATTAAAGATTTTGTTTTTTTTAAATTGGTGTTAATAATATTATGAATTTAATTGAAGATTAAAGGAAATTTTGATTCAACGGATTAGGGCTTTGGATCATTGATTTGGTAGAAGAAATTAGGCAGTAATTGAGGTAAGCTCTCATTATGTCTTTTCCTTTGATTAAATAAAAAAATATTTTAAGATCTTGTTTAGAGCAATAAGAAATCTTGGTGGCGATGATAGGAGAAATGTAGGTAATGCTTTAGAGGAATTATTATGGGTGTTCAAATCGAGTAACACTTTAGAGAAATAATTATGGATGATAGGAGAAATGTAGGTAACGCTTTGAAGGAATAATTATGGATGATAGGAGAAATGTAGGTATTGCTTTGCCGAAATGTAGGTAACGTTTTAGAGTTGTAATAATGGGTGATCAAATTATTAAAACGTGTGAACGCTTTTGATATCTCATATATATTATTCAAAGTGATGGTGATATAGATGAGAACGTTATTAGCAGAATTCAAGTTGGTTGGTCGAAGTAGAGGAATGCTCGAGTCTATTTTGTGATTGAAAAGTATCACTTAGGCTAAAAGGAAAATTTTATAAGAAGGTGATGAGACCCGCAATGCTCTATGGAGCAGAATGTTGGCCTTTAAAAGAGAAACATAGAACTAAGTTAAGTGTTGTCTAGATGAGAATGCATAGGTGGATGAATGACTTTACACTTAAAGACAAAATGCAAAATGAATATATCCGTGATAGGGTTAGTGCAGCTCCGGTGGCAGATAACATTAGAGAGAGTTGTCTTTGATGCCTTGGTCACATTAAACATCGACCATCCGATGATCCAGTTGGGAGAGTAGATATTTTGGATTCGATTTAGGTTAAGAAAGGCAAAGGTAGATCTAGAAAGACTTGGGCATATTATATAAAAATGACCTTAATTTATTGGAATTAATTGAAAATATGTTACTTAATAAGACATAATAGGGAAAAAGGATTCATGTAGCTGGCCCCTTTTAGTGGGATAAAGGATTGTTGTTTTTGTGTTGCTGTTGCATCAACCATACATATAATGATATTCGGTGTTGTAGCAAGAAAAGGAAATTTTAAGGAGAACAAAATAAATAAGATTGTGGCGAATACTTGTATTTTTATCTTACAGTAATATTTCTTACTTCTGATTATATTTTTGATTTTTTATTTCCACAATTATAGTCTATACCATTGAAATTTAAATTATATGTGATTTATTCATATTATTAGGCAAAAAACATGTATGTGAACAATTATGCCAAATAATTGTATAATGATTTTCCAATGACGTTATTAGATTATTAGATGACTTACATTATGATATAGGTGTATATATCAAATTATTACATGGCATTTATATTCTAATAGAGATGCATTTTATTCATTGGTAGATAAATAAAAAATTTCTCATAATAGAATAATGTGTGCTGTGAAGAATGAAATGAAAATATTATATATATGAATACTTGTATGTGCATGCTAAGCGAAGAAGTGCAATTTCTAATAGTACTGGCTGAGGATGCAAGTGTATCTATATGCGTATATGTTTTCCTACCACCTTAGGAAATTGTATAATTTAAATCACAAATCGTTGTGCTGACTGGAGATTATCTGCAGGTGTATCTTTTCACCTTAAACAATAGTAGAACTGGTTTGTGCCCCGTTGTGCTGATGTGATATGTATAGGCCATGGGTGTGTTAGGTTATATTAAGATGGTGCTCTTGAGATGGATATATAAGTGAAGAGGAAGATTATATTAAACTTATAAGATTAAACATTAAAAAGTAAAATAAAAGATAATGCATGTAGAAATTTTTAGGTTCTTTCATGAGCAAATATTATGAATTTATTATTTAATTGTTATATGGATTTATAGAGCAGACTAAGAAAGACTAGCATACATTTTATCTTCTTTCGCTTGGTTAATGTAGTTTAGAAGTTTATATGCTCCATTGGGCTATCATATTTTAATATTTTTTTCAGGTTTACGTTTTTGAATAGAAGATGGATATTAGAAGAGATAATGTATATAGAAGATGAGGACAAAAAAATGAAATATAAACTTATTATTGGTTAAATTAATTATTTTTTTATTGGCTCTTTCAATTTATTTGTATTGTCAACTTGTTGGTGATAGAAAATAAAAATTGAAAATTTTAAGTTTACCATCTGAATGTTAATTCTTGCCTTGGAAAGTTTGAGCCCCCACGCCGAGTCGTGACAATTAGTGATTATATTTCTCAAGTTGGATTTAAAAATAGTTTAAATAATTAATTTTGGGAAATGAATAAATGGATTTCTCTCATTAGCATCTGGTTTTTTTTTTCTTGTGCGTAGAAGGATGGATTGAGGATGAAGAGATTCAAAACTTGATATGCACATTAGTGCAAACATAAAGAAACAATGAGGAAACAATTGCCTAAATTTGTTAAAGTGATTATTGGATGCTATTGATTTTTTTTCTGTGCTCTTTTCTTCATTTTCTTTTCCTTTTTTGAAGGGTGGGGGTTTATTTGGGTAGTGCTATTATCACGATACAAGGTCCATGAGACAAATGATAATTGGGGTGCTAGGTGTAGGAAAATATGCCGCTTTGGTTGTGGCTGTGTTAATTTGACATTTTTTTGTTGAAAGGTAAATTTTAAATGTTCTTGTTGATGCAATTTTTTTTAGGCAAATCATATCAGTACTCTTACAGAGTTTATCATACATCAAAAGAAATTGCATCTCAAAATCTAACATAACACTTAGAAAATAAAATTTAAAAATTTGCGGGCATTTTGTAAATTATGTATGAAATGCATTTGGCTATCATCATTCACATACTTCTTATGGCATTTTTATGTTGTTTACAGTAGTCTAAACATAAAACTTAAAAAATGCTAGTGCTTCAATATTGCCTAATGTAGAGTTGTCGAAAGAGCTTGTTGTTCGCGAATAGCTTGTGTTCGACTCACCTTGGCTTTTGTATGCCGTTTACATTAATTTAACATAATACTTACGAAATGCAAGGGCTTCTATATTGCCTAATGTGGAGCTGTCTTAAAAGCTTGTTGTTCATGTACAACTCGTGTTCGTCTTGCTTAGTATCTTGTGTTCATTTCGTTCATCAAGCAAGCGCATCAAACACGAGCAATTTTTTTAGCTCAATTTATAAATAAACCGAACATGAACAATCATTTGTTCGATCATATTCGGCTTGTTTTAGATGGAATTAATTAAGTAATTAGATAAATTATGTTTATTATTATATGTTAATATTGTTTTTTATGCTGTTTTAAAAAAAAATTAAATTTTATTATTTTTTTTATGATTCAAGCTAAATTTGAGCAAAATACGATCTTAAATGAACAAATGAATTCGAATCGAATCGAGCCTGAACATGCTATTAACGAGCATTTCGAAACCACCATACTTTGGGTGAAAAAAATTTGATTGAGTCGAACACGAACAAATACTAGGCTCGCTCAAGCTTGGCTTGTTTACACCACTAGCCTAATGACATGTTTTACTACCCTAATGTATGATATTTATGCTTGGTTTCATTTTTTGTCCCTATAAAATAATGCATGTAAATGATTTGCATATAGTTGATTTAATTTTTCTGATACTATTGTTTTTCCTTTTCCATGTTCAATTTCATCCATCTTGAAGACAAACACTTATAATTTAGTTAATCATAAGCAATGGGTTTCTGGTATTGTTGAATTTTATTTTACACACCCATCAGCCGATGCAAGCACCTTCCTTTTCTTGTCCCTCTTCATTTCTCTGCTGTCTTCTACACTGTTGGATGGTATAGCCAGTAACCCCCACCACAGTACAATCCTCCTGGTTACATCTCGATTCTTTGTTATCCGAATGTGATTTCGGAACTCATTTAGAAGGCCAATACATGGCGGGAGTGTGATGGTTAGGGACATGAAAGACAAATATGATGTTAATAAGAAGAATGAAAGCCGTAGATAGAGATAGAAGAATAATATATATGCAAATTATGACGACAATTTTCCTCCAATCCATCATCTCTAAAACCATCAGATTCTTAACATTATTTTTCGGACCTCATCTATTGGCCCTTTCAATGGTCTTGGAGCTTGGATTATGATCACTTATTCCTTCTTTTCAACTTTCAGCTGCCTCTTTAAAGGCAGATGGTGTCCCTAATAACTCTCCATTTGTTACGACTTGGTCTTAGGACTTGGAATAATCAAATGCTTGAATAAACTGTTAGATAATGAATATAATTTAAGTTACTATCACTACTATTAAAAATAATTATTTAATGAATCAAAAGAGCCCTAACTAATAAATTTTAATTCAATTTAAAAGTAAACAATTATAAATGTATTTACTATTAACTTGGTTGTTTGTGTCTTTGATAAGCATTTTCTTTTCTTCCACTTTCTTTTTTGCAGTTAAAAGTGTTATTGAAAATATCATTTTATCATGAGTTATTAATAACTCTGTGAATATTCATATCTCTAAAATTATAGTAGCATAAAAAATTAAAGAGAGAATATGCAAATCAGGTAAAATCCAATAAATTAGTATGTCATCATTGGATTGTTAGTCTAAGCATTGAAAAGATTTAATTTTTTGTACTACACAATAGTGGGGGTATCATGTCTTATATATATCATTTTATACATTGCATCTATCATATGAGTATCGTCTAAAATTTATCATTCAAGATACTTTAATATCTATACCATTTTGCAGTTTTTTTGCAAGTGTATCTTTAGTATTCCCAGCTAGTACCATAAAAGTGTTAATTTTATCATTCGACATGTACTTGCAATTATTTTCTTTAGATCATCTATTTACGTACATATTGTTCCATAACTTTCTATAATTAACTTTATATATTGTAAGATAAACGTTTGAACATATAATAGAAAATTCATGTCATTCATCCCAACAAGATGAATCAATTTTATAACAAAAAAAAAAAAAAGTTGGTTCATTGAATAATATTAATAATTATTACGGCAACTAATTTAGAAGAAACAGCAATATTACCATAAAAATATGAGCACTCGCTTTGACCTCAGGAGTTTTATTTAGTTTACCAACTTTTAGAAGCCATCTCTGCAGTAGAATACCTATATCAAGGTGCACATAAACATAAGATTTCTACATTTCAACCCTTAACAAAACTTTCTTTTTTCTTTTTACTTTATTCCACTCATTTTAAAAATATAGTTTGTATACTCCCACTCAAATTCATAATCTTTAGTGACCGCTAGCAAATATTTTGTTTAATAAGTAATCTATCATTCCAGTTACATTCGTAAAAGTAAATATCATTCTTTTATATATTTCTGAAATTTTAATAAGTAAATTTATTTACTATATCACTACCATTAGGCATTTAATTTGCCACCTGGTCCTTAAATATCGTCTCCTTGTATTCATTACAAATTAATTAACATAATTATTTCAATTTTTCCTTCTGCAATCTTCTTTCTATCATTTGAAATTAATTTTTAGCTTTTTCTAAATATATAGATTAGCATTTGATCTATTTCTTGGTTGCAGCTGTTTTCTTGAGCTCGTAATTGCTTGCTCTTTTGCTAGCATGCAATGGACTTGATCACCACTTGATCTCATTGCTCTTTCCCTTGCCTACTCTGGTCCATGCTCTCTGCTCCTCTGCTCATGTGTTCTTTTACTCATCTCCAGTTTCCTACTCGTGCATCCTCTTTCTTTTTTCTCAGTTCTGACCCCTGCTCACTTCAGTTCCTCTTTTTTCACTTTCTTCCTCACTCTGTTATTCGTCTGTAGGCTTTATCCCCCTCCATCTTCTCACTTTCTTATAACGCAGAACAGACTAATGGAGGTTCAATTGAATCGACACTAGTCAGTTCAATTTTCCTTGTTATCTGTTTGTGGGATGTTACACCACCATAATATAATTTTCTTATTGTATCATGATCCAGTGTGACTGTGATTTGCATCTTTATTCTTTTTCTACATTTTCTATTTTTTTCTTATGTTCAATCATTAATTAACGTTCAACCACTTCTTGATCTCTTTCGTGTTTATTGGTTTATTCAAGGTGATTTAACTTTGATTGAACAACATGTCACAAAACATTTTGCCACATATAAGATTATGTAGGATTTTTGCACTGCACAAGGGAATCATATACCTGAATTTGTATTTTAAGCAAAAGACATGATACAATTTTTTGTATTTTGCACTTTTATAAAGCTGAAATGTCCAAAATGTGATTATTTTCCTGGCTGAGATGTTTCTGTTTATATACATCTGCAACAAAACATCTCCTATTGTCGTACAAAACAATAATCTAAACTTTAGTCTTCTTAGAACTCATTCCCACCTTATTGGGAGCCTCATGCACCTTATATGCTTACTTTTAAATTTCATTTTATGAGTGAACTTGCAGTAACTCTTTTCGGATATTGATATCACCAATTTTTTAATTCCTTTTCTACATAGAATTCACACTATTGACTTTACTGAATGGCGGTGGTTTTTTTTTTTACTTGGTTTGAAGAGAAGGGCGGATAGGGAATGGTGAGGAGATGTGGTTTCAGATTTTTTTTAGCTGGCTTATACTATACTTGGTGCAGAGAAAAACTTTGTGACCAAACAATTCTAATATCTCATTAAATGGTGCGTTGTCATGTTAGAAATTACTCATTAAGTAGTTGATTATTATATTTTGCTGATGGATCATGGATCAACTTATAATTTTGTTAATGCTTAACTGTTAGTGATGGGTTTTTAGGTTTTTGGAATGGTTGCAATGTTGTGAACTTATTACTTAGTTCAGAAAACAAAAAAAAAAAAAAATGCTGTAACCAAAATATTTAATATTTCATTAAATGGCGCATTTTTATGATAAAAATTACTGTCTAGATAGTCATTTATTAAATTTTGCTTTATGTAATTCTCAAATGTTGGTGTCTGAATGATAAAAAAATAATCAAGAAAATGTAGATGTGCTTGTAGGTTTCATGCCTTCAATTGAAATCAAATCTCAAAGTTGTTGAATGTGATTTGCTGAAAGTAATCTCTATCAAATTGATGTTTATTTTTTTCTTTTAATTTTAAACAGGCTTGTGGAAAAGAATTCTCGCCTTGAAAATGAAACGGTGCGGAAAGAGGCTGAAGTTCAGAATCTCATGGATGAGAATGTTAGGTTAAGGAATCTCCTAGACAAAAAGGAGGCCCAATTGCTGGCCATGAATGTGCAGTGCAAGTTTATGGCCTTGAATAAGGGTGGAATTTAGCTATTATCTTATTGCTTCAAATTGGCAAAACGGGTAAGAACCCAAACCTTTTTTTTGTTGCTTTAATTCATATAAACGGGTGATTCCTGTAAAATTCATTATAAATTAATCAATCAATGTTTGCCCATCAACATTCATTTATGCTGGCAACATATCAGATACTTTCAATTCAACTAGCTTTCATATTCTCTATGAAAGATGTGCTATCATGTTTCTGTTATAACTCATTCTACTACTGATAATAAAGTTGAGCATGAAAAATGAGAATGTTAAAATGAATGTGTGGTAGAATGAGGGATACATGGAAGAATGATTATAAGGGAATTTACATGCATATCACCAAATTCATATGTATTTATGTATCTAACATCTGAATTTTATTTTTTTCCATTTCTATCATAAAAATCTTTCATACCACATAAAAAGTGGAATACATTTTTTCATGCATAGGTAAGGTGGAATATATGTAAAAGTTAAAGTTTAGGTGTTAGTTATGTAATTATATAGGAATTGAGTGGTTTGTATCTATATGTTCCATGATTATATTAGGAGGGGGGGAACTATTTCATTGAAGATAATATAATGGATACTAGAGTTAGTGGGTTAGGCATGTGTACCGAAGGATGGAAAACACCCGCCTAAAATGGGTTTATAAAATTAGTGTTCAAAGAGTGGGAATTAAGAAGGAATGGTACCGAAGATAGAAGTTGCATAAGTAATTTAGTAACTCATGAAACTAAAAAAAAAAGGCTGAACATTGGACATTCATAAAACTAGTCAACCCTAATATGGGGATAATCATAATCATAACCATTTCTTAAAGAGTAGAAAGCATAATTTTTTTTCAAGTATTTTTGGTTTAACATACTGACATTGCATCTCAACATAATAAAGTTAGAGCTTGAAAGGAAGAGGGGAGACAAAGCTGGTAGTCTAGAGTGTTCTTATTGGCAAAGAATCACCATTATGTGCCTTAGTAGTTGCATGATAAGAACAAAAAGTCATCTCTTTTATCCAAGTATTCAGTTTGAAATCATATATCTATAATGATATCGCCACGAGAGACCATTGTATAGTTTGGGCATTTATGTGCTATTTGGTAAAAGTAGTTGATATGTGTGAAAAAAGGTAGCAATTTCTCAAACTTTTTTCCAAGTGGCTTCTCAATGATGCCGTAGTTAGCTAGGCAACAAATAAAGAGAGAGAGAGAGAGAGTTGCCAAATATTTTATTTATTCAATCAGTTGTTTCCTTTACTCTTAAGGGTCTTCTTTATGATGAAAGGATGTTAAAGTTACAATACGTTAAAAAAATAGAAAAGATAAGAAGCAAACCTTAATAAAAGTAACAAGGAAGGAATTATATCCTAATGATACAAATCTAAATATTAATGAAGTTCAAACTTTAAACAAGCTCGAAGTGATTTTAATCCAATAGTGAAAGTGTTAGAATAGATAATGAAGTTCAAACTATTTTTTTCCTAAGCTCATTGCTAAGTAGATATGTAAATTTTTGTTGATGTTGCTTTATGTAAATGATTTTTTTGGCTATGTCAAAAGAAAAGGTTAATTTTAAATTCAAAAGAAAATCAACGAAATGTTGAATCTAATCAAGACAGTTCACCCAAAGGCCTAATTATGCAAGGAAGATCAAGAAATAACAATCAAAGTCGAAGCATCAAAGAATAACCAAGTCAAAGTCAAGAATAAAATGCTTTTCGTGTCATAGATAAGATCAATTGAAGAATGTAGTGCCCAGTGAGGAAGAACAAGAACCAAGAGTGGGTCTGAGATGGAGGAGATGATATGATAATAAAGAAAGGTAGTGTTGAGGTGTTGGCAATCTCATATTTAGATCCAAACCATATGTGCCTAAAGAATAATTGGTTTGAGTATCAATGAAAAAGAACACGACACACACAATGTAACTAAGATACAAAAAGGCATGCAAGGTTCAAGTTGAGCCACGCATCTCCATCTCCATGACTTCTTAGAAAAGTTGCTCATGCATGTGATGTATGTTCTTTAGCTTAGAAGTTTGATTACTCTTAGTGAATTATGCGGCAGTGGATAAAATTTAATCTACAAAGATCCAAGCCTGAAAGTATGCAAATTCTCTTTGATCATCATGAAAGAAAATTCGTATGAATGGAGCAGATACATTGTAAGTTAAAACTGTGATTGGGGGCTGTGTTAAAATACCTTTGTAAACTTGCCTCTGAAATTTAGTTGTGATATCAAAGAATAGGACATTCAAGTTTAGGAGGGCTAGAAGAATTCTACAAACAAGCATTACGGTAAAACATATAATCACTTATTGAATCAGCAATTCAATAGGTAATTTTGGCTGCATAATTGGCTGCCAGGCTGTTGGAAAAAAACCTTGCGGTCAAGCTGTCAAAATCCAATCAAGCATAAGTAAGGGTGTAAATAAACTGAACACGAACGAACAGAGTCTGTGTTCGTGTTTGTTTTGTTTGAAATTTAGTTTGTTTGAAATAAGCTCGTGTTCGAAATTGTTCGTGAAGTCACTGTTTGTTTTTTAACGAATGAGCCGAACACGAGTTGTTCGTGAACGACGTGCCAGTTTGACATCCCTAATATTAATATATATATAAATAATATATTATATTAATTATATAACTTATATTATATAAATATATAATATCTATATTAGTATATTACAAATGTAGTATATTAATGTATTATTATTATTAATTTATTATATATAATAATTTATAAAATTTAATTATTTAAAATATCTTAAATTTTTTTATATATAATTATTTTAAATTATTTTATATTTCGAACAATAACGATTCGAACACAAACAAACATATCACTGTTCGTGTTTGATTCATTTAACTGACTGAACAAAAAAAAATTATTCAAGTTCGTCTCGTTTACTTAATGAACAAATCGAACACAAACTCATTGACGAAACGAATATGAACTGTTCGCGAACAACGGGCTTTTTTGACAGCCATAAGCATAAGTGCTGGTATTTACTGGACGCTATGTCATGGAAAATTCCACTAGCGGGAAATGATATACAAACTTGGACAGGGGGATCACAAGCATTACATGAAAACTTACATAATGAGAAATACATGTATAGAAAGTACAAAAGAAATATGGAAGTTCTATAGGCTATATACAAACTTAGACTGTTCGATCAACTTGCTGGAGCATTCGCCTGGGTCTCGTTCACAGGTCGAAGTGCCTCTCCAGTCATAAAAGACATGTTTTGCTTGATTGGCCTATGGAGACCAGTGTGGATGGAGATGGACTCTATGATAGACATGCTTGTTTGTCGTGACGCTAGCAAGGTAAATGCCTTAAAATAGATGGTGATCTCGATTTTTTTTAATGTAAGGATTTATGAAGTTAACACCACTATAGCGCCAAAAACTTGATCCTTGTATGAAAAGTAAGTTGTGTGAAATATATATAATTATAAGTAATTAATAATGAGATTCTACACAAGTATACGTATCGTTATCAAGTAATAATGGACTTTCTATTTAAGCCCCAAATATTGATCCCACGAGGAAGGTGTAAATTAGCAAATGATAAATTTTATCAGGAAAATTACAGAAAATTGAACGAAATCACTGTCACTAATTTCAAATGTTGAGATATTAACCAAACTAAATTACTTAACTATTATCAAAACTGAAATGCAAATTTTTAATAATAACTACTAATCTACTAAGTATGTTTATGTAATGAAGGTTTCTTATGTGAAAAAACATCATTCTCACTACAATGAAATTCAGGTGAAATGAGATGAGATAAATGTTTATAATATGTACTGTGCCAATATGAGCAATTTTAATTATCTACTCTGATACAATGCATAGAAAATCATTGGTTAATCTTAGGTTTAGTCCCTAAATCCGTGGCTAGGCTAGGAGGATACCGGCTCCCACTCCAGAGCTCGCACTTCCCTTCACCTGAAGGCTAACTCTCGCTTTAGTTTTTGAACACTAAGACCAAATTGGGGATTTTAGTCTGTCACCCTAAAGATTCTCCAATTCTACACCCAATAAAGAATATTTTCCTATTTATTTGCACTTAATTTTATGAATGAATTTCTCCTTCATGAAATCAAATGTAATCCTCACTATGTTGTAGAACGCATACTCCATTTCCTAGATCATATGTTTCACAACATATTTTAACAAATAAATTGGTCAAATTGAAAAGTAAATTAAGTTCAGAGTTGAAAAATCATCACAATTTATTTTATATTTTAATTATGACACATTCATATTATCTCTTCATTTCTCTAGATCTCAGAGTAGGGGGAAAGATAGAGGAATCTACTCAGACTTCATGAGAAAGGTACAATAAAACACAAATTTCATATATAAAAGAAAGTTCATACAACACTAAATAAACAAACGAACTTATTTGAAACTCTTTCTCAAAGCAAATCCTTTGTAGCCTTTCCTTAGAAATGCAAGAAGAAGAACTCTCTCACTTTTCTCCTTCTCCAACACTCTTACAGAAAGTTTCACACTAAATTTCACCACAAAAACTCTAAACTATGAAAGCAAAATTATTAATTGACTCCAATATGTGGTGGAATGAAGATGGATTATGGAAATGTAGCATGGTGGAATGTTGTAGAGCGAAAATGAACGTAGAAGAGCCCTTTTTCTGATGAAATTCAGCCTCAAATAAAGTCTAAGGTCGGTTCTCCAAGAGGTGCCTCCAAAAACTCTTAAAAAATTGTCCAAATATATCGAACCTTCTAGAAATGGGGTCTGAACCGCCTTTGGCGTTGTCAGTGCTAGTCTGGCGTCGTTGGCGCTGAGTAAAAATCCTCCAGCTTTCGGTTGTTCTGTGCCGTCGACGCTGACCTTGGCACTGCCGACGTTGAGTATTTCCTCAAAAACTTCATTTTGACTCCAAATTTCATTCTTTTTGTTTCATTTTTACTTTAAGCCCTAAAAATCAACAAACTGCAAGAAAACATCAAAATACCTTCCATTAAAGTGCAATATCACAAAAAATAGGTATAAAATATGGGTCTAAAAATGTATATATTTTTAGTGTATCAAAATCCCCCAAACTTACATGTTACTTGTCCGCAAGTAACTTCTCTACTACATAAAAATATGACTTTTGGTAAACAATTTAACTTTTAGACTTCTATATTTTAGTTCTCTAATTATAATAGTTTTACTTAAGAAAAATTCAAAACAACTCTAGTTAATACTAAAGGTGTAAGGATATTCAATAATTAAGTCTAAGGTTTTTGATCCTCCATTCTTTCTAAGAAAAATTGCAATTTGTTATATTAATGTCACTTAGGAAATTTATATGAAAAAAACTTCGTAAAACTTTATTAATAATTAAGTTAATATTCAAATCAAAAGTTTAGAAAAATGTGTCAAAGTCTTTTTCTTTAAGTTGATTCAAGTGAAGCCAATTTTTAATTAGGCATCTCCTCAAGCTTCTTCCCACATCTTTTATTTTTCTTTTCTTTTTTTTTCATTTTCTTTTCTTTTTCTTTTTATTTTATTTTCTATATATGAGGATTACTATATCCAGATAGCCTTAATGATTTTGAGCTTCACTATCCGCTTCTTAAAGTTAAAAACCTTTTTACATTTCTTCACTTAACAAATTTATATTAACTTAAAGATTTTATAAAGTTTAATTCTTTTCTTTTTACATGAATTTTTTAAATATTTTTAATACTTCAAAAATACAAATTTATTTACTTAAAATAGAAAAACATAGTCTTATTCTCTTTTACCAAATATCTTATCCCCTAGAATTAACCTTTATTATTGAAAATTTTTACTTAAATTTACTATATATTTAGAAACATAAATATAGTTATCTCAAGTTAACCCCTAATACCAAAGGTCATGTTAAATTTAAAATTTTGAAAATATAGTTAAGTAAGGACAAATAAAATTATGTTTTTTCTCTTTTTCTAAAAATTATTTTTCTTCTCCCCCCCAAACTTAAATTTTTAAAAGAATTTTACATGAAGAACTTTAAAAATGAAGGGTGAAAGAAAGCATTAAATACATAAAAAAAAATCATACCAGTTGGAGATTCTGATTTTTGAACATAAAATTTGAAATACTGCAAGTGCTAATATGAAAACTACAAGGCTAAAAACATTAAATTGCACATAATAAATATAAAATTTGCTGAGAAAGAGCTAATCAAAATACATAACACATTGCTAAAAATAATAATAGAACTAAACTAAACTCTAAAAATGAAAACAGTTTTCCACATTACATAACAAACAAAGTCTTCAACAACATCACAACACAAACAATACAATCACACAGTACAAACACAATCAAACAAACAAAAAGATCACCAGTCACTGTGTTCTTCATCATCGACATCTAACTTCTGCTATTGATATGGAGTATAAGTAGGGTGAATAGGGAATTGAACTGTATGGTCACCCCTCAGGTATCTTACTAAAGCATCATCATAAGCAGCATCGTACTCAAATTTCTGGCTAATCAGATCATCAGTGTGAGCATTTATGGCCTCCATATTCTGCATCCTATGATCCATCCCCAAAATATCTCTCTGGTGAATCATCATCTAGTCCAACAATTCCGTGTTGTTGGGGTCACATGAAGTAAGCTCACTAAAAGTAGGGGTTTTAGAAGTAGAAGGAATATCTCTGGCCTGTCTTCCAGATCTCCAATCAACATGAGAGTCATAAATCTTGATGTTGGTAGGCCCAATCGGTCTCTGAGGCTCAATCCTCTCCTCATCAGGTCTGAAATCAACTCCTTCATGCTCACAAAGTGTGTAAATGAGAGCAGGGTGCGCTAATCCACCAGTGGTATCTACTAGTGCAATAGATCAAATGTTCAAATAAATGATAGAGCCTACATTTATATCCATCACTTACTAAATACAGTAGTTAAGGATGGCTCTATCCTTGGCTACTTCACTATGATGGCTTGTTGGAATCATCCTTCCAGAAATAAAATAATGCCGAGCCTTAGACACTACATTTAATATAGAAAGGGGAAATTTAATTTTAACTCCATTTTTTATTTTCCAAGACCCTTTCTCACTAGTTAGAAAAGAAATAACTTCATCTAAGGCTTGATCTGTAGCAGAAAACGAATGATACTGGCATCTATAAACATCTTCTAATTGATAAAACACATTAATTTTTCTTGGAGTAAACTCCACCCTTTTTCCTCGAACAAAAACAAAATCATCAGAAGCATCAGGAAGGTTGGCATAAATTTCATTACAATCTCAACTATCGCATCGGTAGTAAAATAGCAGAAGTTTTCCCACTGTCGAGCGATAATCAATCGTTCAACTTCTCCTCCTTGATTTTTAAAACCTCGGTCCTGAATCACTTTTTTATTTTCTTGAAAACTATGAAATCAAGCACTGGTTCTAAAGCTAATAAACCTTTGCTCGTCATATTCTATTTTCCTTTTGCTTGATCCAGGTGTCATAAGAAATCTAGAAAAAAATTGATTAAGATTCCAAATAAATCAAAAAATTCTGAAAATAAAAAATGTAAACCACTTTAAACTCAAATCCACTAAGTAAGAGTTTTTCACCAAGGCATTTTCTCAAAATCTCCCAAAAAATTTTAAAATTTCGGATCTAGTAAATGTGAGAAAATCTTTGGTGAAAATAAAAAATTTTTACTTTAAAGTGTAGCTCTTACCTAGAGAAGATAAAATCTGAAGTTCATTTGTCTTTAAATCACCTCAAATCCACCCATAATCAAACCCTAAGTGCAAAAACAAAGGTTGAAGGTGACTTAGGGGTAAAAATGGAGGTTTACGTGAAAATCGTGAATTAAAGGGTTAATTCACAACTCTCGGGTAGAAGGCACTGTCGGCGCTGAAGGACCGAAATTGACTATTTTGATTTTCAAATTTTCAATTTCCTTTCAATTTTCTCCAAAGTTTTTATTATTTTTAAACACAAATTTTTATCTAAATTCATAAATACACATTTCACAAACAATCATTTTTACAAATAATAACAAGCTAACTTTTATATATGAAAACACACTTTTTACAAACACATTTCACAAATCACAAATTCACACCTGTGAAGTAAACTAATTATAAATTAGTGTCGAAATCAAGCCACAACACTAAACACTGGCACAAAATTATACACATAATCAAAGTTTAGAATAAACAAAATCAAACCTAATAAACACAATTACACTAAACAAGTAAATATTTTTAAATAAGTAGAGAATTCACAATCTTCAATCGTTTAACCTCATCTTCAGTACTATCACCACCTCTAATATCTCCCATAGATTGGTAATGAACATATAGGTTGTAGAAGGATCGGTACGAGAATTGATATGTCAAATTTTCTTTGATCCACCCCTTTTCTTTAAACATCCGAACTAATCCTGCTTCAAAAGTTTCAGTGTGATCAAAATTCTCTTTCATTTTCCAATCTAAGTGATCAAAAAGGTACTTGAGATCTCCCACTGCATTCATAATACTCTGAAGTTCTCTTTCAATTTTCTTTAATTTCTTCTCTAAAGCAAACAAACTTCCAACAGTTGTCGGCATTAATGGAGATGAAGCAAGTGAAGCAGGATCTATAATAACATTTAGTGCTTCATTTACATTACCAATATACTGATCATCAATAGGGATCATGGGCTCCCATGGTAGTAAAACTTTTTCCCAACTTTCATGTGGTACTTGGGATTGACTGAAAATCAGAAAAATCATAGAAGGATGCCAAAGTCTATAAATCGGCCCATTCATAATAATTCCCATCACAGATTTAAATATAATTGAACCTATATAAATAGGTTTTTCCATTTGAATACAGTAGTTTAAAATATCACTCTCCTTGGTGACTCTACTGATTTTCATAGTAGCGAGTAATTTTGCACAAATAAAGAAATGTCATTGCTTCGAAATTGGATTAAGTGATGAAGCAGGAAACTAATATATCCTTCATCTCGTACTTCCCACATATCACTTTCATCTGTCAAAAAATCATAAATATCTTGCATCAAATCTCGTGTAGGAATGAAATTTGCATAATGACAGCTTTGAACATTTTCTATCATATACAATTCATTAATCCTCGCAGGAGTAATTGGTACAATCTTACCTCGTATGAAGACAACTCCTTGGGTAATTCCATGTAAATTTGCATAGAATTCCTTCACTACAGGTAAAACAACCGCAACGGTAGTGTAACATAGAACTTCCCATCGCCTTTGCAGAATGACCTTGTCAACTGAAGCACTTAGATAATTCACCCATGATTAACAAATCCTCTTTCCTTGATCAATCTCTTCTTCGCAATAACTTTATTGTATAATCTATGTGTCGGCATTATTTTTGGTGTGGGGTTTGCCCATAAGAAGCTGTCGGTCATCAGAATTGAAATCCCGTTCCCCACTTCGGAAGGGTGTTTTTTTAAAAAAATTTTAGTTTTGAAAAAGATGAAGTNGCATGTTGGGCTAAGTTTGGGTCAAACTTGGGCTAGCCATGGGCTAAGTCCAAATTGATTGTTGTGTTTGGTGTAAAACATCATGATGAACAACTTTCATGAAGGATGAAAGTCATTATGAATTCGATTTGGTAGTGAATTTAGTGGATTTTGATGAAATTTGGATTTAGACCTAAATTAGGCATATGGAACTAATTTGGGTCAAACTTGAGCTAGCTTTGGACTAAGCTCAAATTGATTATTGTGTTTGGTCACAAATGACCTCACAAAGGATTTTCAACAAAAATTGGATGCCAATTTAGGTTTAGGGTATTCAATTGTTGAGATTTAGGGTGTTAGCCAATATTGGGGCTAACTTGGGGTTTTGGATTTAAACCAAATTGGATGATCAAAAGGTTTTACCAATGCAAATTTATGGTTAAATTTGATGTAAAGTATTGCTATGTAGCAAATACAACATTTATTTGGGTAAATTGACATGGTTATAAGTCCAATTGATGTGATTTAGTCATTCAACCAAAATTGGGATCCTAGGGGCAGTTAGGTAACTTGGGAGTGTTTGGGGCAAAAGACCCAAGATGAGCATTTCAAGTAGAATTGGATAGATATCCATTCTAAATGAACCATGGATCAATGAAATCCCCATTTTGGGTCCTTATGTATTGGTCTTAGTCAGGGTATTGTGAGGGTATTGTGAGGGTATAGTGAGGGTATTGTGAGGGTATTGTATACCTTAGCTCCAAACCAACACCCAGGGTCAATCCTAAGGCCAAGTAGCCCTATAGGAACTCTCCTTGAGTTCCCTCATAATGATCTTACCTACTAAGTGGTAGAGGTTAGGACCAATATGTGGAACTTCAAGTTAAGTAAAGAGAAGAGTTTTGAGTTTCTAATGGTGAGGGTACCTTTTCAAGTTTTATAAGACTAGTCAGTAAGAAAGTCCTATGGCTAGACCTAGGCTACTAAAGAAGTTTCTAGACCTCAATCAAAAGTGAGGTCAACACTATGCGCGTCGAAACTAATAAACTTTCTTCTATTGAAAACTTCATACCTTGAAGTATTTCTGGAATTTAAAGTCATGTAATCCAAAAATAGAAAGTTTCTAGGCGTCCTAGGAAGTTTTTAGGACTTTAAAAACACATCCTGGCGGTTATTATGGATCAAAATCCTGCCAAAGTCAACCAAAAGTCACAGAAATTGTTCATCCGCTCTCGGCGGTGCCGACGCTCCCGATGGGAGCTGTCGGGGCTAAGATCAACTTTCTTGGGCGCCATCAGCGCCAGTGGCCAAACTTTTGTGATTTTCATTTTTTGTTCAATTAAATTCCAACTTTTTTTCCAATATTAATATTTAACTTAATTTATAATAAATGCAATTTTGTAGGATTATTATCTACTAATATGTAAGACACTTAACAAACTAAGTAGTAATGCATAGTTGCCTCCCAAAAAGCACTTGATTTAATGTCGTGAGTCTGACATACAATTTGTTAGTTGGGTTGACTTAACATTAAAACTTTTTTTAAATTGAGGTATGTGCTCCTCATAATAATGTTTCAAACGATGCCCATTAACTTTAAATATCTTTCTAGTGTTAGGATCTTTATCACAACAGTTTCATAATGATAAACTTTAATTATCTTAAATAGCCCTAACCATCTGGATTCAGTTTTCCTGGAAGCAATCTCAATCTTGTATTATATAATAGAACTTCTTGTCCAGGTTCAAATTTCTTCTTAATAATTTTCTGATCATGCCATATTTTCATTTTCACTTTATAGATTTTTGCATTATCATATGCTTCATTTCTAATCTCCTCAAGTTCATTGAGTTGCAATAATATTTTCTCACTAGCATCTTTTAGATTAAAATTAAATTCCTTATTAGCCCAAAATGCTTTTTGCTTTAATTCTACATGTAAGTGACATGTTTTTCGAAATATCAGTCTGTATGGGGACATTCCTATTGGAGTCTTATAAGCAGTTCTATATGCCCATAATGCTGTGTCAAGTCTAGTAGACCAATCCAATTTATAAGGATTTACAGTCTTTTCTAAAATGCGTTTAATTTCATGATTTAATATCTCTACTAGACCACTAGTCTTAGGATGATAAGCAATAGAGAATTAATGCATAATATCATATTTCTTAATTAATTTTTTGATTCTCTTATTTTTGAAATGAGATCCTTCATGAGTAATAATTACTCTCAGCATTCTATACCTTGTAAAAATACTTTTAATTAAAAATTTAGAAACACTCCGAGCATCACATCTAGGTACAATAATAGCTTCAATCCATTTGGACATATAATCAATAGCAATTAATATATATAGGTTTCCAAATGAGGTCATAAATGGTCCCATAAAATCTAATCAACACACATCCAAATTTTCAACTTTCAATGTGTAATTTAAAGACATTTCATTTCTTCTAGAAATACTTTCTGCACGTTGACATCTATCACATGTTTTAATATATTCATTAACATCATTAAAAATGGTAGGCCAATAAAATCCAGCATGTAAAATTTTATATGCAGTTTTATTTGTTCTGAAATGTCCTCCAAATCCAGAATCATGACATCTTTCAATTATCTATTGAGTTTCTTCATAAGGCACACATCTTCTAATAATTAGATCTTTACATTGTTTATATAAATGTCTTTCCAAAAATAGTCTTTTGAATCATATATAAACTTCTTTAATAAGGGATTTCTTATATCAGGTGGTAGAATATCACTTACAATTTAATTCACTATATCAACATACCTCGATACATCCATTTCACCAATACTAAAATTCTCTAAAATTTTATTTGCAAAATTAGTTAATATTTATATTTCTATTCTAGACAAATGATCAATTATTTGATTATCATTTCCCTTTCTATCAATCACGGTAAAATCAAACTCTTGCAATATAAGTATTCATCTAATTAATCTTGGTTTACATCCTTCTTTTGCATTAAGTATTTAATAACAGAATGATTTATATGCACTATATATTTAGTTCCAATTAAATAAGGTCTAAATTTATCAAATGCATAAACAATAGCTAATAACTCTCTTTCAGTAGTTGTATAATTAATTTGAGCATCAATTAGAGTCTTACAAACATAATATATAATTTTAAAAACTTTATCGTGCCTTTATCCCATCGCACATTATTTCAAATGATTTTTCCCAATAAGGTGGTGCTATAATAGGTGCAGTGACTAAATTTTTCTTTAATAATTCAAATGCTTTTATGCATTCTTCATTAAAATCAAATTTTGTATCTTTTTTCTAAAAGTTGGCATAGAGGCTTAATTAGTTTTGAAAAAAAATTTATGTAGCGCCTGTAAAAACCCACATGTCCTAGAAAACTTCTCACCCCATTAACATTAGTAGGCGGTGGTAATTTTTCTATAACTTAGATTTTTGCAGGATCTACCTCCATGCCTTTTTCAGAAATTTTATGCCCAAGTATAATACTTCGTGCAACCATAAATTGACAATTTTTCCAATTTAATACTAAATTGACTTTTTCACATACTTCTAGAACTTTTTCTAAATTATTAAGGCATAATTTAAACAAAGTTCCAAATATGAAAAAATCATCCATAAACACTTACATTCCATGTTCTATAAAATTGCTAAAAATTGACATCATACATCTTTGAATTGTTGCAGGTTTATTGCATTGTCCAAAAGACATTCTACGAAAAGTAAATGTTCCATATGGGCTTGTAAACGTTGTTTTCTCTTGATCCTCTGGAGCAATTGAAATTTGGTGATAACCGATATATCCATCTAAAAAGCAATAATACTTATTCCCAGCCAATCTATTCATCATTTGGTATAGAAAGGGTAAAGGAAAGTGATCTTTTCTGGTGGCCATATTTAATTTTCTATAATCAATGTAAATTCGCTAACCAGTTACTTGTCTTATTGGTATTAATTATTTTTTCTCATTTTCTTCAACAGTCACTCCTTTTTCTAGTACACAGTGAATTGGGCTTACCCAATCACTATCTGAAATAGGATAAATAATTCCATCATCTGACCATTTTAAAATCTATTTTTTAATAACTTCTTTCATTATTAGGTTTAATCTTCTCTGAGGATTAGCTTTAGGTTCATGTTGTTCATCTAATAAAATTCTGTGCATACAAATTGAAGGACTAATTCGTTTAATATCTACTAAAGTTCATCCAAAAGCCTTTTTATACTTTTTTAACATTTATATCAAGTTTTGTTCCTGAATCTCATTTAACACAGAAGATATAATAACTGGTAATGTAGATGACTTTCCTAAAAATACATACTTTAAATAGGTAGGTAATATCTTTAATTAAAGTTCAGGTGGTTTAATACTTGAAGGAGTAAGATTCTTACTATCGTTTTCCATCAAGTCTAACGTTTCAAATTTGCCCTGAATATAATCCAAATGTTCTTCTTTAATTTCATCTTCATTCTCAAAAATTTTTGCTTGCTTGAATTTATCTTCAAGTTATTTCTTAAAATTGTTCATTACTTAGATAATCAGCTACTTCCATCCTGAAACATTCATTATCTTTTTCTACTGCAAGATATTTCATTGCTTTGGCTATATTAAATTTCAATTCTTGATCATTATTAATTTTTTTTATACATCTATTTCAGCTCTTCCTAAGGTAAGAAATGGTATCCCTAAAATAATAGAAATTTCTTTATTTTCCTCCATATCCAATATTATAAAGTCTACAGGGAAAATAAATTTATCCACTTTTACTAGTACATCCTCTATAACTTCTTTTGGATAAGTTAGCTAACTGAAGAGTTACAGAAGTAGGGAAAATTTCTCCCAAATCTAAATGTTTAAAAATTGATAAAGGGATAATATTGATACTCATTCCTAAATCACATAAAGCTTTTTTTTAAACTTTTCACCAATTGCACAAGATATAGTAAAACTATCAGGATCTTTTAGTTTTTCAAGAAGCTTTTTCTGAATAATAACACTACACTCTTTACTGAGTGCAACAGTCTCATGATCTGTAAACTTCATTTTCTTATTTAATACATCCTTCATAAATTTCACATAACTTGACATTTGTTCCAAAGCTTCAACAAACGGAATATTTATCGTTAACTTCTTAAGGATTCCTAAAATTTTGTAAATTGTTTATCTTTATTCTTCTGCTTCAGTCTTTGAGGAAATGAAGGTGATGGTTTTTCAAAAGGAACCTGTGTTTGTTCATTTTCCTCTTGATTATTTTCCATTTCTTCCTTCTCTTCATTAACTTAAGTTTCTCTTTAGATCCTTGTTTCTATTTCTGTTCCACTTTGTAATTGAATAGCTTTAATTTGCTCTTTATTTTGATCTTTTGGATTAACTTCCACAGTTCACTCTAATACTCTAAAATTTCATAAGATGGTTGAGTATCAATGATCTGTCCTAGTGAATTTCCCTCTAATACTGGAGGTATTTGAGAACAGGTCACTCTTATTTGATCAATCTTTTTAAAAATAACAGCAATTTGAGATGCCAAAATAGACATTGCATCAGATTCATGAATACTGGCTACTCTCTTATAATTTACCCTTTCAGAGGACCATTGAAAATTTTTAGTAGTCATTTCTTCAATTAAAGAGTATGCTTGATCAAAAGGTTTTGACATTAATGATCCACCCACAACAACATATATAATAGATTTTAATGATCCTACTAATTCATTATAAAAGGTTTGAATTATTAACCAATCTGGTAAAGCATGGCGTGAAAATTTTCTAAGAAGACCCTTAAATCTTTCCCAGCCTTCATATATCGTGTCCCCTTCAAACTAACAAAAAGATGTAATATTATTTCTAAGCTTAGCGGTTTTCAAGGGTGGAAAATATTTAGCCAAAAATTTTTCTGATAGTTCTCCCCAAGTTCTAATAGATTCAGGTGCTAATGAATTTAACCAAGCCTTGGCTTTATCCCTTAATGAAAAAGGAAAATGTCTAAGCCTAACAGCATCATTAGACACTCCGTCATATTTAAAAGTAGCACAAATTTCAAGAAAACTAGCAAGATGTAAGTTAGGATCTTCAGTAGGTGATCTTCCAAACTGATTATTTTGTACCATTTGCATAATAACAGGTTTAAACTTAAATGAATTAGCAACAACATGAGGATTTTGAATAGTTAAATGAAGTTCATCTGCTATCGGATTCACATAATTTTTTAAAGGTCCTTGTCCTTTCTCATTTATTGGATTTTCTATATTATTTGCCATTTCTTTCAAATTCTTAATTTCTTTTTGTTGTTTTCAAATTTTTCTAATAGTGCATTCTAATTTTGAATCGTAAGATACTAAACCTTTAGATCTAATATTTTGCATAAAAAATAAAGCAAGCTAAGTAAAATTCTTTAAGAATATAATTTTAATTAAATTTCTTTTTGGATTTTTTATATTTTTATATTTTATATTTTTGTGTTTTTGTATATTTTTATAGCATATATATATTTTATAATTTTTTAATTTATCAAAACTATTTAATTTAATTAAATCTAATTGTTACCTTCCCCGGTAATGACGCCAAAAACATGATCCCAATGTTTTTAATGTAAATATTTATGAAGTTGACACCACTACAACGCCAAAAACTTGATCCTTGTATGAAAAGTAAGTTGTGTAATATATATATAATTGTAGGTAATTAATAATGAGATTCTACGCAAGTATATGTATCATTATCAAGTAATAATGGACTTTCTATTTAAGCCCCAAATATTGATCCCACGGGGAAGGTGTAAGTTAGCAATGATAAATTTTATCAAAAAATTTATAGAAAATCAAACGAAATTACTGTCACTAATTTTGAATGTTGAGATATTAGTCAAACTAAATTACTTAACTATTAGCAAAAATGAAATGCAAATTTTTAATAATAATTACTAATCTACTAACTATATTTATGTAATGAAGGTTTCTTATGTGAAAGAGCATAATTCCCACTACAATGAAATTCTGGTGAAATGAGATGAGATAAATGTTTATAATATGTATTGTGCCAAATAGAAGCAATTTTAACTCTCTACCCTGATATAGTGCAAGAAAATCATTGGTTAATCTTAGGTTTAGTCTCTAAATTCGTGGCTAGGCTACGAGGTTATCGGCTCCCACTCCAGATCTCTCACTTCCCTTCACTTGAAGGCTAACTCTCGCTTTAGTTTTTAAACAGTAAGACCAAATTGGGAATTTTAGTCTGTCACCCTAAAGATTCTCCAATTCTACACCTAACAAAGAATATTTCCCTATTTATTTGCAATTAATTTCATGAACGAATTTCTCCTTCATGAAATCAAATGTGATCCTCACTTTGTTGTAGAACGCATAACCCATTTCCCAGATCATATGTTTCACAACATATTTTAACAAATCAATTGGCCAAATTAGAAAGTAAATTAAATTCAAAGTTGAAAAATCATCACAATTTATTTTATATTTTAATTATTACACATTCATATTATCTCTTCATTTCTCCATATCTCAGAGTATGAGAAAAGATAGAGGAAACTACTCAGACTTCTTGAGAAAGGTACAACAAAACACAAATTTCATATATAAAAGAAGGTTCATACAACACTAAATAAACAAACAAACTTATCTGGAACTCTTTCTCAAACCAAATCCTTTGTAGCCTTTCCTTAGAAATGCAAGAAGAACTCTCACTTTTCTCCTTCTCGAACACTCTTACAAAAAGTTTTACACTAAATCTCACCACAAAAACTCTAAACTATGAAAGTAAATTACTAATTGACTCCAATATATGGTGGAATGAAGATGGATTATGGAAATGTAGCATGGTTGAATGTTGTAGAGCTAAAAATGAATGTACAGGAGCCCTTTTTCTGATGAAATTCGGCCCAAAATAAAGTCCAAGGTCGGTTCTCTAAGAGGTGCCTCCAAAAACTCTTCAAAAATCATCCAAATACATTGAAACTTCTAGAAACGGGGTCTAAACCACCTTTGGCGCCGTCGGCACTAGTCTGTCGCTGTCGGTGCTGAGTAAAAATCCTCCAGCTTTTGGTTGTTCTGCGTCGTCGGCGCTGACCTTGGCGCTGCCGGTGCTGAGTATTTCCTCAAAAACTTCATTTTGACTCCAAATTTCATCCTTTTTTGCTTCCTCTTTGCTTGAAGCCCTAAAAATCAATAACATGGAAGAAAACATCAAAATACCTTCTATAAAAGTGCAATATCACCAAAAATAAGTATAAAATATGGGTCTTAAAATGCATAAATTTTCAGTGTATCAAATGGGTGAGTCCATCTTCCTGGAGCTCAACTGACTTGTTTTTTATGTCAAATTAGGATGGCGAGTTCATGTTGGGTATGGTTGGTTGAGATGGTACTAAGCCTGAATTGGTGAGCTCATTTTGGGTAAAAAGCACTCAATACAATCTCCTAGTTGATAAATGTGTTCCTTATCAATTATTGAGCATCAGGCACTACAATAAAGGTGGAGTGGACAACCAGCAGACCCCTACAAGCTATAATTCTTTGGGTGCATGTTTTATACTCACATTATGCTAGATAGAGTAGAACCAAGGGCTTTAAAACATATTTTGATTAACTGTTGTTAGAATGTAAAAGGGTATGAGTCTTAATGTTTAGAACCTAGTCATCCCAACTATTAAATTAACGAGGATGTTATTTTTAATGAACTGCTAATGACAGATTGCTCTAACATTTTTGGGTTAAAGAAAGACTGTGGAGTTAAACTTGAAATTGCAAATTGAGGTAAATGCAAGGAACATTTAGTGTATGGTAAATATGTATTTATGATTCTTGCGCAAATTTAAAATTTGAGAAGGTCTGTGGTATTTACTTCATGTTACTGATTTGTTTTTTAACAAGTGATGGCTTAGAAGAAAAATTTATGTGATATGAGAGGTTTGGGTGGTATAAATATAACAAGTAAAATTGAAATGTTAGATATGTAAATATCAATTGGATTTGGGTGGCATGTATGCAAATGCCCCTTACTGAAAATTATTGGACTTACAGTTCATTTAGTACCATGAAAAAGGATGAGTATATATACTTAGATAAGCTTTGATATTGAGAATTTTTTGTGATTAATCTGTTTTTCTTCAAAGGATTCAAAGCCTTGGCTAGTATTTTTTTATTAGTCTCCTTATTAACAATGAGATTAAGCTTGGCTGAATCCCAAGCAGAATTTTTCCAGCAATTAAAAGCCTTTTCAATATCAGAATGTTGAGTGTAACTATCTTTCAGTGATCCATTAAATAACCAATTATCAAACTGGAAATGAATTTGACCATCTCCAACTTCCCATA
Source organism: Phalaenopsis aphrodite (assembly GCA_003013225.1). Taxonomy (NCBI): domain Eukaryota; kingdom Viridiplantae; phylum Streptophyta; class Magnoliopsida; order Asparagales; family Orchidaceae; genus Phalaenopsis; species Phalaenopsis aphrodite. The sequence continues at coordinate 204,822 of NEWO01000193.1, read as the reverse complement.
TAAAAAGATCTCTAGCTTGTGCTCTGATTTTCAGAAGTTCTTTCTAATTTTTTGAATCACCAGCTTTAGGTTGAACTTGAGTTGGTTGTAAACCTTGAAAGTATTTTCCATGCATAAATCTAGCCAAGATATAATTCATCATTCTAGGCTTAACCCATTGTTTACAATAAAACATAAACACAGCTGTGGAAAACTCTTAAAACCCAATCCTCAACTTGCAATAGGTTTATAAAATTTATCCCAATTAATCCAATGCATCTGTTTAATTTGTCCTTCCCATTAAAATTTGCTAAATTAACATAGAGCATTTTTTTAGTACTTTTCTTTAACTTGATATTTTGTAGAATATAAAGAGGAAAAGTGGTTAACACACTTTTTAGAAGAGTAAGTCTCCCGCCATTAGAAAGGAAGGAATTAGTCCAACAATGAATTTCGGAAATAACCTTTTCCACAACATCATCATAATGTGAAAGTTTCCTTCTACCTTTGATAAGAGGAAAACCCAAATAATTAAGTGGATAGGTAGCTTCTTTAATTCTAGTATCATCAGGATATATGTGCTAACTTTTGAACTTGGTAAAAATTGACATTTAGCCTTATTAAAAGCTATACCAAAAATTTCTTCAAATTTGACAAAATCTTAATCAAGCATTTAATGGATTTTTTGCTTCCATTAGAGAAAAAAATAACATCGTCAGCATAGGCTAAATGACTAACCATGCAATTAGATCTGTGTTGGTATTGAATATGAGGATGCAATTGGTGTGAATCATTTAAAATTCTAATTTAATAATAAAAAACCAAAATGAAGATATATGGAGATAATGGGTCACCTTGCTTTATACCTCTTCTAGATTGAAAGAAACCATGAAACTTCCCATTAACCATAACACTGTAATGAGCATTTTTAAGCCATCTCAGTATCAAATGGCAAAAGTCAGTTCAAAATCCTCTGGCATATAATACATCAATAATGAAGGTCCAACTGATAGAATCAAAGGATTTAGTAAGATCTAACTTGAAAACAATATTAGACCCTCTACATGATTTATCAATATCAGTAATTAATTATTGAACTAGAAGAATATTATCACTAATACATCTTCCTTTGACAAAAGTTGATTGATTCTCAGTAATTAAATCAGTCAACAGAGGCTGCAACCTAACAACATTGATTTTGCTAATAGCTTTAGAGAAAGTGCTAGTCAAACTAATAGGCCTAAAATTAGGTCATGTACTTTTCTTTTTTACCTTTAGGAATTAATACAATAGTTGTAGCAGCAAAATATTTAGGTAAATCATTACCAAAAAAGAAGCTTTAAACTGCAGAAACAACTTCAACTTTAATAATGTCCCAAAATTTCTTATAGAAATCCACAATATATTCATCTGGTCCTGCAGTCTTATTACTATCAATTGCAAATAAATCTACACAAATTTCATCTTCATCCGATGGGTTTGTTAACTGACATTCTCTAAGTAAAGGTGGAACAATTGGGAACAAAGAAGAAAGTTGACAACAACTAGTTCCTTGATAAGATAATAATCCTTGAAAATGATCAACAACACTATCAACAATTTCCCGAGGATCCGAAAGCCATATATTAGCATCATTTTTTATCTTAAGGATAGCATTAAGAGATCTTCTTTACTTAATAACTGCATGATAAAATTTAGAGTTCCTATCTCCATGAAGAAACCAATTATTTGAAGCTTTTTGTTGTAGATATAGTTCTTCTTGATTTATTGCAGTAATCAATCTTTCATTAGCCTCCAATAGAAAGTCATCACATTCCTTGCCTTCTTCAATCTGTTTCTCAAGATCAACAACATCTCTTTCAGTCTGAATAACATTTTGATGAAGATCCCCAAAGACATTCCAATTCCAGTGCTTGAAGCTTTTAGAAAGTCTCTTTTGTAATAACCAAAGCTTCATGCATAGGATTCCCATGAAAATTAGGAAGAGGAGTATTCCAATCAGTCTTCACTAATTCTTTACAGCTGGAATGATTAGAACATACATTTAAATATCTAAAAGCAAAATATTTAAAATCTGGGATAATAGAGAATTTAAGGAGTAATGTGGTATGATCAGAACCAACTCTAAGTAAATGATGAACATTAGAAATATTGAACATACCTAACCAATGTTGATTTACAAGAAATCTATGTAGCCTTTCATAAATTGATCCTCTTTTCCAAGTAAACTAAGTTCCTTGAAATCCCAGATCATAAAGTCTAGCAGCCTGAATATTAGTAGAAAACCTCATCATATTATGAAGATTAGGATTACGTCCTCCCTTTTTTTTGCTAGGATGTGCAATACAATTAAAATCACCCCCAACAAGCCAACTTTTAAACATAGTTTGACTTATACAATGTAGATGAGACCAAAGCTCAATATTTTCTTCATTAGAACATCTAACATAAATAAATGTAGCAAAACCATTAAACTGCTCAAATTCAAACTAAAGATGAAGAAACCAAGAATGATTTGGAAAAACAGTAAAATTCAACTCTTTTCTACAAAATAACCAAATCTTATTTGAACAATTCCTCTTGAAGCAGTAATTAGGAAAATGTTTAGTAAATCTAATAAAATTAGTTTTCACCATAGGCTCCAAAAGAGCAAATACCCAAAACTTATGAAACCTGTTCAAATTTAAAAGCCTATTAAGGGAGCCAGGATTTTCCACCGTTTAATATTTCAGCACAAAAACTCAATCGTGGGTGTTAGATCTCCCTCCTATAGTTAGTATAAAGAAAGAAGATGATGTAGAACCTTTTTGTACAATGATATTTTCTCCTGAAAGGTTTTTAAATTCCATAGACTTTTCTTTTTAGCTTTCTACACAATACAATCATCATGTAATTCCTTCATGGTCTTCTCCATGGCATCACCATTTGAGGTAACAAGCTCTTGTATATTGTGTTGAATATCAGGATATTTAGTAGCTACAGGAAGAGTTCCAACAGATTGATATATTTTACCAGCAGTATCATAAATAATTTCATGTTCAATAATAAGAGATTCAGAATTCCCACTATTATCAACATGAGATAAGTGTTGAGGACATTGTTCAGTAAATTCTTCTACATGTGAAAGAATTACAATTGAACAATCAACATTAACTTGTAATGGAACAGATTGAGCTGGTTGCTGCAGGCCATGCTCATATGCGTCATTTACTTGTAAAGGACATTTATTAGGAGGATCAATATCAATAACCAATGGAGCAGGATGTGAAAAATAAATAACAACATTTGTATGTAGCATACCATTTTTAGCAGTTACTACAACAAATTTGAGATTAAGATGTAGCCGAAAACACTTTTCCATGAAATGTCCAAACATTTTACAATGATGACAATAATTAGGCCTTTGTTCCATCACAATTGGCTGCCAATACCCATTATGGGCAGAGTCAAGCCAAATCTCTTCAACATTAGGAAGAGTAACATCTCTTTCCACCAAAATCCTTGCCATTGAAGGTCTAGTCAAATTAAAAGTGTGCATATCAAGCTTCAAAGGCTTACCAATTACAAAAATAACCAAATGATTAAAAAATAGTAATTTAAGATTTGGTAATTTAAACCTAATGGGTGCAATAGGAGATTCTTTATTAGGATCAAAATCAGTTGACCATTTAAGAATTTTCATATATGATCCATCAATAAAAAAAACTTCTTAGAAAATAAATTAGAATAATTTTCCTCCTTGGTTTGTTGAATCATAATATGATGTCCATCAAAGAGGCCTACCTTCCACCTTCCAACAATTTTAAAATCTTCAAATCATTTCCTTATAATTTCCATTTTTGGATGTCCAAACTAAAATTTTACAATTAAGGTGAATTTATGAACATCAGCTAAAGTAGAAAGTTCAAGATAAAAAAATATTAAAGCAGGTTTCCCTCCCTTCTTTATAACTTTTTTAATGAATTGACAATCTCCTACCCCTACAGAAACATCATGAAAATTTTGTGGAAAGACTAACTTATTCAAATAAGAAGAATTAACCGCACCATTAACAACAACATCCACAAAAGTGGATTTACCAGCCAAAAAAATCAAAATTGAAGAACTGATTTAAATCAACCATCAAATTCTTGATTCAACCAAATAAGAAGCCAATGGAATAGCAATAGCTAGCAGAAATTTGACAAAAACTCAAGAAGACTATCCGGCGGTGGTGAGGACAAAGGCGGGTGACCGACGTCCAACGACGACGACAAAAGCGGGAATAGAAAAAAGAAAGAAAGGGTATAGAAAAAAGAAAGAAAGCGTATAGGAAAAAAGAAAGAAAGGGTATATATATATCTTTATATATAACTAATGGTTATTTTAAAACAACAACCTTCCCATGTTGATGACTGACAATGGTAGCAAAGGCCCGGGTACACAATGTTTTGTTCTATTGTCATCTTTTATATTGAACTTCTTTTGTTATTTCGTATATGCATATTACTTGCAATACCTTTTAGAATTGGAGAACAGTAGTTTAGCTATATAGGAGGTACTCAACAACGGGACACTAACCAAATCATTTGCATGCACACTTTAAATCTAAACCCTAAACCTGCAATTGTTGCGACGAGGAGCTACGAGCAAACTTTGTGGGCGGCACGATGAGGATGCAAGAGAAGAACATCTTCAAGAGAGCAAACAAGATAATCATCAATAGAACTTTCCTTAGTTTAAAATAATAACAAATCCATAAGAATTTGAGGTAGTTCGCCTAGTTCGACATAAATCCTCACATTATCTTTAGACCTTTGCACAACCATGTTGTGCAATATAAGCCCTAACTTTTTTAGGACCCCAAATTCATCGTCTGATATAACATAAATCCTCTCATCTTCCAAGACATTTGCATGATTAGATATTGTTTAGATGTAAGCCATAAATAATGAAATTGCAAGATTAAACATGAAATAATTTCATTTCTGAAACATAAATCCAAACTATAAGGTCATTAAGGTTTCCCTCGAGGTCTAGGACATCCTCTACTTCATGTTCATTTGGACTCTGATAGTAACTGCTCCTATTTGAACCATTCCCTTTTGATTTTCCCACATCTAACCTTGAAAATGAGATCCTTAAAATACTTTGAGACAATACCTCAGATCATTATCGAGAGTATTCTAGGTGACTTCGGTCATTTAAGATGTAATCAACTGTAGAGGCTTGTCTCTATTGGGGACTAAGGAACCAAAGTGATATAAACTCTATCTAATCTTTAATATTAGAAAGGAAAACCAACCAGACACTCAAAAGGTTCATAGACCAAATGGATGTCATAAATCATTTATTTTATATGATTGAGCCCACTGACGAGTAGTATGTCTATCTTTTGGGATAGCGTATTACTTGTGGTGTTATGATCAATTAATTAAACTATTAAAAATAGGGGATCTATCTGTTCCCATTTTTTTTTAAAATTAAAATGCTATCTTTTTAAAATTAAAATTATATATCTATTAAATGAAATTAAAGTACTTTTTCAAATCAGCGCAATGGATCTGAAACACTAGCTTACTCATATTCAAATCGGTGCAATGGATCATTTACTTTGGTATTCACAGAGCAAAATCATCCTTCAAGAATGCCTTATTACGGTCCATAAATTCAATGCAAACTCATATTTTCTTTTTCTCCTTTGAATTTGTACAACATTTACTAGCCTAAAAGGTAAGGAACTTTTCTGTTGAAGCCAAACTCGATAAACATTTTTTTGTTGCTTAATGACCATTTACGCTATATCAGGTAGCATTCTTCAAGGAGATTATTTCACAGGAACAATACTTGGGTTGCTAGCTAATTTGTGTTTTGCTACATTGGAAGATAAGCAGAGCATTTCAATATAGCTTTATGCATGGAAATAAAAAAAATCTTTCAAGGCTCCTATAACTTTAAAATTCATAGAGACTAGGAGAATTTTCCTAATAAAAATGGGGTGGACATTTTCAAATGCTTCTAAGTTTAATTCATTCAACTCATCGATGGTCTAAGAAACATCGTCCTTCAATTTGGGAGGGGCATTTTTGGCTTCAACCTCCTCATTATTAGAGGTAAGGACCTTATCACCTTTGAGTACAGAAATCATTTTACATGTGGCAATTAGGATTTTGATTTTATCTACCATTTTGATACATCTTAAGCTAAAATTTTCTCGAGGAGGTTTATTTTGCCACATAGCCATATACACATTTTGACTTGGCAAACATAAAATTTTTTGGGCAACAACCCATCTTCTAGGAGTTTATTAATAAGAGGCAAACAATAAGAAGAAAGGCAGGAGTCCTCTATTTTTTCATTATCATCTTCTAAAAGAATTACATTGATGTTGAGTATTTGAGTGTCAACTTTATAAAACTAAATACCTTCCTATCCAAATTTGAATATGAAAGATACATAAAAGGTACATAACTCGTCCATGGTTGACACACTCATAAATGTAAAACAATATGAGCCATGGTTGACACACTCATAAATGTCAACAAGTCCCTTTTGAGGTTGACTTGCTAGAATGCTTTTGGGTTCCTTAAGAACATCAAGATGATCGTCGACCTTGCAAGTGAGGATGTATTTCCCTTTATCTTTTGAATTTAGCTTTTCCACTCTTGACAGTACTCAAGTTGATTTATTAGATATCCTTATAAGGGGATTCAAACGGATCATCCCTAACAGAGCACTCAACTAGTGCGCTTAAATCATGGCATTCATAATCATTTGGTGAGCTTGTGTTGCTCAATGAATTGCCAAGATCATCATTTATGTGATATGCACGGACAAGGGAAGAAAATGAAGGATATAGATCCTCTTCTTCAATATCATCATTTTCATCAAGATCATAATCATAAGTGTGAGAATTTAACACAAAATTATTGGACATAGAAGAGTACTAAAAAATATTTCTTTTCATGTCAATATCAAGATTACAAAATGTGAGAAAAGAGACATCACAACCCCCTTTTCAAATTACAAATGCATCAAAAGTTAAAGAAAATACAAAGTCATGTGCTTCTATATCAGTAGGTGGCAGAACCAGAGTAGCTTTAATAGCTTTCACTGATCCTCGTCTAAGAGGCTTCTCCAAGTACTTTTTAGGGATTTCAATCTCTCTGACTTTGCATCGAACCTTGAGTGAATCTTTAAATGTGAAGTAGTCTTCAAGAGTATGCCCCAAATTTTGATGATATAGGAAGAAGTTAGGTTCCTTGAACTTCTCCTCCCTTTTGATCTCTTTGGTTGAGGCAGTTGTATATCCTATTTGAGTAAATTCATGAATTATTATTTGCAAAATTCTTTTAAAGGCATAAGTTTTGGATTTCTTTTGTTCAAATATTTTGGTTTTCTACTTCTGTGGAGGCAGGCGAGCAAGCTCTGTAGACATGACAGGCTTCTTCATATTGGTATTAATGTCGATAGTTCTCATCCTCTTCAAAGGACCCTAGCTAATGGCTACTTGCCTTTGGCTTTATCGCCATCATTTTTAAAGTTTAAAGCTCCTATTGTACCATGCATGATAGTCACCTTTTCTATCAGAGTTTTGAAAGTTTTGATAATTGTCATCTTTAACAAGACTAAAATTAGGCCTTTGATCTTGCCCATGAGGAAAACAACATGTTGCTCCTGAAGTTGGGGTTCACACTGCATGCTCAAACTCGCCAAAAAATAACAAATTCTAGCAATGACTCAACGGACCCCAATAAAGTACTTAATGAATAAATCCTTTAGATCAAAGAATGTTTTGAAGGTGTCTTATGGCAACTTAGCATACCATTAACCTGCAAACTCTAACAAGCTAGTGACGAAAAGATGGAATACCAAGACATCGTTGTCATTGATGTTGCGACAAAGTGCTCAAAATTGAACGACATTGTGTTGGGGGATTACAACCCCATTGAATTGTTTGAATAGTGGAGGGACAAACCCTCAAGAAAATCAAATGAAATCATAATCTTCAAGATATCTTCTACCCTTCCTTATAGTATTTTTTTCTATTGAGCTACCAGAGTGGCTCTAATTCTTGTATCCATTAAGGATTGTAGTTGTGAATCAAAAGTAGTATGCTCCTATGAAAAATATCAGAAGATGATGTGTGGGCATGCCTTGCAAGAACAAGTATATCAATAGGTGTATTAAGATGTACCTTAACCAATATAATAGGCGAGACCACACTGGACCAAATATGATTAGCCTCTAACTTTGTAATTCAAGCTGTCAAAAGAATAATTTGATCTTAGAGAAGGGAGATAACCCCATTCTTCATTCTATCCTCATGATCAACTGAAGCATCGTCTTGAATCCTAGTGAACTTGTGATGAACTTGCTCATCAAGATCATGGGTGGGATTTCATATTTAAGAAGCTCATCTTGTGGTGAGTGCCATCACAAAGCGAGTGGTCATTTCAAATTCATGAAGTTTCTCACCGAAAAGGTCATCCTTGCTGTGATCTTCTAAAATATCAGAGTTTTCCATCAGACTGATTTTTAGTACCTCAGGCTTTGCCTTAATACTTAATTTCGGTGGCACTAAGACATGATCAACTGAAGGTGAGGTTCCTTCAGAAACTACTTTAATGGCACCCTATTTAGTGCTAAAACAACAAAAGGAATATTAGTGAGGTCTTCTTGACCCACTATCATCTATTTGGAATAAGAAGAAAATAGACTTTTACTCCATATTTTTTTTGAAAGGAAGAGTAAGTCTTGACGAAGGTAACCCTCAGATCTCCCATAACTAGAATTGAAGACATTCATTGAATTTTTGCTTAAAAAATAAGAAAAATGATCCAAAAGCTTTTTATTTCTATTACTTGAATTGAGGTTTCAAGGTGTAGGTGATTCCCGTACAACATCTATCCCAGAAGTAATAGGTATAACATTTGATTTAATTGCTGCAGTCACCATATCAAGTGCCCCATGAGATGCCTCGGTAGACTTTATCCCTTATACAATGAATGATATGTATATGAGCCTCATAGTGGAATAATGAGTAGACCTTGATCTCCTACCACAAGGACCCTGAGGAAAGTAGAGAAAGTCTTTCATCGCTTGCTCTGACATTTCAAAAATCCAAGCAAGGATTTCTCCTCAGTAATGAGTCCCTTATGTCGAAGAGAAGAGGTATCTCCTAAAATATTCTTGGTTATAAGATCCGTAACAGTGGTAGAAATATTGACTACAATTTTTAGATGGTCTGGGTCTCGAGGAGGAAAGTACCTCCTAGCAATCTGGGTTGGGACATGGTCACTACAACCTGTTTGAATAGAAAATTGGTTCTCAACTAATCGGATTTAAACCTCATCATGGGCCAAAACCATAACAGGTGATTGAACCAATGGAATGATTTACTGCTGGTCATACAACAACCTATTCCTATCCCTTTGTGCTTTCTTGCCCAGTCTAGTGATAGGAGAAGCCCCAGAGGGGTCTGGAACAAAAGAAGTTGGGATAGTAGTGAACCCAACAAAAATTGGTACTTTTGTGATGCCTTTAGCACTCTTTGATGTAGTACCAAGTGTATGAGTAGAAATCTAGGAGAACATTGAGAAAACATGGTCAATGCTAAATATGTGTTGGATTAACCACAGTGATCCAAACAGGGTGTTCAAAGAAACAAAAGGTGATGATCCCTTGCTCCACATGAAATAGATTTGGGGAAAAGGAAACTGTGTTCCTCCTGGAAAACTCCATCATGATCATTCTTTAAATTTCTATTTATACTATCAAAGAGAATCTACTAAGATGTTTGGAAAAATTCAATAAGAAAATCAAATTATACAATAGCACTAATTACATACGAAATGCAACAACCATCATGTTGAGGGTGTGAAAGGGATTGACAAGTGACAAGCTGCTAACCATACTTTCTAACACATAGATTGAAATCCAAATATTTTTAAAGTTGCAAAAAGTTAGACAAGGCAAGAAACTAGGTAATTAAAATTGTAAGCAAGACTTTTAATATGGAGGGAGGGACTCATCCCCAGCAGATTCTCCAATCTATATTTGTTCTTTTTAGTTGAGCTTTTGGAGTCGGCACCTTATCTTATCATCATGATTTGTCATTAAAGATGAACCAGAGAGAAAGAAGACATGAAAAAAAATAGACAAAAAATTTAGAAAGAATGTGGAGAACTTTTGTAAGGTAGCCTTGCATGATAGACCAAGATCGTATGTCTAAAACAAGGCCGGATTGAAGATGTCGTGGAAACACATCCGCAAAGTGAACGATATGAAAGCAACCCACAACCAAATAGTCATGTTTATTTGCATTTTCAGGGTCAATATTAACTCCCAAAGAAATGTATTATATTGGTTAATAACATATTGAGTGATGCTCAAGAATACTCTTGATAAGAAAGGTCTTGCATACATTTTTTTTATCAGGTTGTTTAGGAAACCATAGAATTTTGATTTTCTTGAGTGAGAGAATCTTGATGCTTTTGGCACCTATACCGGGCCATAGGGCAGAGGGTAAATTATCGTATTCACTACAGGCAAAGACGTCTAGGAATGTGGGACCCACACAAAGATATCAACAATTTTTCCAATGAATGATAAGGCTCAAAAGAGGTGTCAAAAGAGTTAAGAGGAATCCCTAAGTAGGTATAGGTAGCCTGGGTCAGAATACCATGGAGCTATTCCAAGCTATGGAGGCCTTAAGTCTACCTGGGTGTCAAGGTGGACTATGTGCCACACTTTTTGTGTGATGTATAATTTTGTATTTTTATAATGGTTGCTCTTAGTGAAGAAGGCATTAAGTTTTCTAATTATTGAGTTCAGAGCTCTCTAGGATTGAAACACAACTGCACATATCACTCCAGTAATTAAGGATTTTCTTTAAAAACCCCAATATTGATCCCACCGAGAAGGAGAAAACTCTTTTATAAAAATAGTAAAATTTACTTAAACTCCAGACAATTATCTAGGAAATAACGTTGCAACTTTATGTGTAAAAAAAGTAACTGATTCCTATAAATCCTATTTTAAAGCTTAAAAAATGCTAATTTTTTCTAAACTAGTCAAATGGAAAAGAGTTCAAATTATGTAAAGGTTTTTCCCCTTGTAATGAGATCATAATCAGTATAGGAATCAAATATTTAAAGGTTTAAATATAGTTTTGTGACAAATAGGAGCAATCCTATTTTTTACCCTCTTCCTAGTGCATAAAAAACATTGGCTTACCTAGAGTTAAGTTTCTAAATCTTAAGTTATGCTGGGTAGGTTCTAGCATGTGACGTTAGATTACCTACGGTGTCCTCTCTTTAACACTAAAAATTCTTAAGTTCCAAACACTAGAACAAATTGGTTACGGTTCTAGCCTGTCACACTATAATCATCAATTTACACCCAACAAAACTTATCTCCCTATCTATTTGCACTAACCAATGGGCTACCTTATCACCCACCAGATTAATGTGGTTTTTAGTAATTGTTGAATACATAGCCCTCCTGGGTCATTATGACTTCACAAGAAGTTTTAATATACCAATTGGCCATATTTAATATTTATAAATTAAGTACAAAGTAATGAGTCATCATAAGTATGGAATAAGAGAATTCCAAAACAATTATAATCTTACACATGATTAATTCTTATTGCAAGAAGAAAGATAACGAGAACTACTCATATCTCATGGGGATAACACAAAAATTAGATTTATATTAAAATTCAGGTTTACACAATAAAAAAAACTCAAACAAAATACAAAGTACTTGTTTTAAACTTCTCCCCAAGCAAATCCTCTGAAGTTCCTTTGATGATTTCTCAACTCTCCTGACAATTTCACTCCAAGACACACACACACACATAATAAAAGCTCTCCCTCACACCACTGAAAAAACCACTTCTTCACATCAGCCCCCCTTCACACGTCACCTTTTTGGGTGTGTCTTGACTCCTTTTAAAATAACTCTCGAAATCCCTAAGAGTAACCTCATATGCCTCTTCAAAATTCCTCTAAATTTAATGCATAAAATCAAAAACTAATTAAGGCACCTAGGCACCCAACTGTGGTGCCTAGGCGCCTAGATTTTAGAAGCCCACTATAATTGCCTGATGCTTAGTAGCTTCCATTAAAGTGCAATATCTATAAAAATGAGCATAACATGTATATATAAAAATAACACATTTTAGGCATGTCAATTCTCCCAAACATAAACTTTACTTGTCCTTAGGTAACTCTTTTATTTTATACACCAAATGCTTTAACTTATGATAGTGGGTTTTATTAGAGATTCATATAGTTTTGCTCCTTAAATGTGATGGTGAATTTTTTTTAAAAAAAATTAATAACTCGAGTTAGAACTAGGGTATAAGAGTATCTAGTATACAATTTAGGAATTTTGATTTTCTTTTCATTTCAAAAATGATTGTAATTTTTCAAAGTTAGCAATTTAGAAGAATTAAAATATAGAATTATATGAGAACTCTAATAGTAGAGATTTTACTAATACATTTAAAATTTCTGATAACTTTAGATATTCAAATAAGTTTATTCCCTTAAGATGATTCAAGTGAAGCCAATTTTTAATAGGCATCCCCTCAAGCTTCTTCTCACTTTCTATTTGTTTCTATTTTATTTTCTTTCTAAAAAAAATCCTCACTTAAAAAAAATAAAAATTAAAAAACATTTTCTTGTTTTTTAATTTTTTACGATGATTTTCAGTCCATTCTTTTTAACTTTTTTCTAAGTGAGGATTACTATAAATTGATCAACCTTTAATGATTTTGAATTTCACTATCCTCCTAAATTTAAAAATTTCTCACATTTCTTCACTTGATAATGTGTATTAGATACAAAATGATCTTTCATAGATTCTCTATTCCTTTTGAAGTGTAAATCTAAGATCCTTAGTATTTTTTTCTAATATGAATAGTAAAAGCATATTCCTATCTTTTTAAACAAAATTTCTTAACTGTATCATTAAAAATTTTTATTTATGTTTTCATAGAATAAAAAATATAGGTTTCTAAAGATAACACCACATACCACAGGTTATGTTTAAAATAATTTTTAAATGTGGTCTATTGAGGACAAATAAAGTGTAGTTTTTAAAAATTTTTCTCCCTCCCCCAAACTTAAATTTTTAAACAAATCAAAACATTTTAGTACAAAATTGTAGAAAGAGAAAAAGAATTTAACATATTTATTATCTATCACCAAGTTCTAATCATGAATTAATTGCATGTACGAATAGTAAAATAGGTGTGTAGTAGTAAATAACTCTCAAATCAACATGTATAGCATGAAAATGTTAAAGTAAAAGAACTACTCTAACACACATGCAATATTATATATGAACTGGAGCAAAAAGTAAACAGTAGTGCAGTAAAAAATAAAAAGTACAGAATCCCCACCAACATTAAGCATAAATAACACAATGTATAGTGCAATCAAATCAATAAAGTCAGAAACAACTAGGGAAAGAAATACATCCAGACTCAGAATAATCGCTCCTCCTCCTCCTCATCATCATCCATAGCCTTGTAAGTTCAAACATAGAATAAGAAGGATACAAAGAAAAATCCACACTCTGATCTCCTCTCAGAAAGCTCACCAATAAAGTATTGAAACTGGCCTCATAATCACTTTTTTTGTTCCAAGTTGTTCTAAATTTTTCCAAATGATTATCATTCTCCTACAGTTGACACTGCACAAAAGTAATATCATAATGCTCCTAATGGCGATCAAAAAGTTCTTCCTAAATAGCAAGAGGTGGAGCAACAACACTAGAAGTGGAAGGTCTAGAGGTAAAGGTAGAAGGAATATTTGAAGACTGGCCTTTAAAACCAAGTGTAGCATGCTTTCAATAGAGTAAATATGAGAGAAAGGTAACCCAAAGCTGCAGTAGAACCCCTCGTAAAAGAATTGATGAAGGACTTGTAGATGAGAGAGCCAATATCAATAGGTTTCAACTTTTAAATGTAGTAGTTCAACGTGGATCTCTCTCGGGTCACTTCACTCAAATGGTTCATAGGAAGAAGTTGAGTTGATATAAAATAGTGTCATGCCTAAGATGGGATATTGAGCATGAAGAAGAAAAAATTACCTTGTGGTCGTTCTTAATTTTCCAAGCTCAACACCCATCAGTTAGAAATGTAATAATCTCATCAAGCCCCGCATATGTAGGATCAAATTGAGAATAAAAGCAATACGGTACATTAGGCAACTGTATATAGTATTGATTTGATCAGGAGTAAACTCAACTTTCCTCTTTCAATTAAATACCTCATCACTAGATGCTTCAAGGAAGTTCGTATAAAAATTTGGAACATCTGAAATAGTTGCTATAACATTAAAAAAGTAGAATCTTTCCCAATAACATGCTATAATTAAATTCTCTACGGAACCTCCAGGATGAGAAATGCTTCATTCTTCAATCAACTTCTTTGATAAAATTAAATCATTGTATTGATCGTGGGATTTTAAACGTGCAAATTTTCTTTGATAAAAAACCTCATTACCCTTTCCTCTCTTTCTCTTAGGAGCCATTTCAAAATCTAATAAAAATCTAAATAAATCCAAAATATAAGTTTTAAAGGCTCCTATAAGCATTTTCCATGAAAACAAGCTTCCCTTTAAGAATTTTATTCACTATTTCTCCAAATTTTCAAAATTTTGGCATCTTCATAATGTGGAAGAAATCCATGGTGAAAGAAGAAAAATTCTCAAGCTAAATTTAAATCTTACCCAAAGAAGAATAAATCAAAATTTTTTAGGCCTTAAGTCACTACGAATCGCAAGGTAGGAGAAGACCTAGTGTGCATCAGCAAAGAGTAGAAGGAAGAAGACGACATTCAAGCAAATAAAATGGTGTCAAATCGGGCATTGTTTTGTGATTTTAGAGGGTAAACTGGTGGTTCAGCTGGTTCGACACCTAGGCAATGATTTTGGTGCTTAGGTACACTGCATCTCGGGTAGCTGGCACTTAGGCACCAGGTTTCAGTGCCTAGACGCCTGTGCCCAATTTTTGTGAATTTTGATATTTTAAATAAAAGCACAACAAGCTTAAGACCTTCAGACCCTAATTTACCAATTCAACATCATTTTAATAATCAATCATCTTCCAATCATATCCCAACTTTTATTTGCACAAGTACTAGATTCCTCAAATATGAACAATATAAATGATTTAAGCACACTAACATGACATATCAAATTCATAAACTTAATATAAAAGAATTAACATAAATATGAGTTTGATACAAACTAAAAAATTTCATTCGTACGTAGGCTTAATTAAAAAAATACAGACACACAAGCATAAAAATATGTAGACACACAAACACCTACCGATCAGAGTTTGACACTAAATCAAACACACCAAAATATCAGGTATCAATACAAACCACCCCTACTCATAATTTAGAGTTATTGAATGATGATGCATGAACATATTATAAGAAGGAAAGTGATGAAATTCTACTACATACTTATCTCTGATCCAATTTTTCTTTTGGTACATCCTTATTTGGGCCTCTTATAAATTTGCCATATGATCAAAATGAAGCTTCATCTGCTAGTCTAGATGATCAAATTGATTAGAGATGTTGCTAATTTTGGTCTGAATAATTGTTATTTTCTTCTCAATTTTCTTGATCTTTTCTGCAAAACCTTTAATGCTCACTGCAAGAAATCTATTATAAAAAGTTTGGGCATCTTTGTTGATGAATTTATTTCTATAATAAACTCCATTTTTCCTGCTTTCCACATAAATTAATGCCATAGTATCAAAGTGAGTTGATTCTTGTGCTCACATCCTCCCAAATACTCTCACGCACCTAGAAAATGAAACCATAAGATCATCATACAAGTTTATGGTTGTTTTAAAGGGAAAAAATTGGTTCATACTACAAATTGACTGTTTTTTGGAAGTTTTTTGAACTCTGGTACCTAGGCACCAGATTTTGGTGTTCAGGTGCTGCATTTATATAAACTGGCACATAGGCCTCAGGTTTTGGTGCCTAGGGACCAGTGCCCAAATAAGCACCTCTTCGCCTTAAGTCCAATTAACACGTCCCAACCTCATCTTGATCATTAAACTAGTGTTTAGTTCCTTCTCTTATCATGTAGAACTAATTATTTTTAATATAATCAACATAACAACAACAACAAAAAATAAAAAAAATCAATCCACATATATAACCATGGGTGGCCTCCCAAGAAGTGCTTGGTTTAACGTCTTCAGCCTGACATATCCATTGTTTACTCTGGTTGACTGATGCACCCTTAGTGTGTGTTATTTTTCTGTGTGTTTTATGTCAATTTAAATCCCCAGTAACAGAGCCAAAAACTTGACCCGTCCTAAAATTACACAGTAATTTAGCTTTCAAAATATGACAAAAAAATTTGACTCAATTTATATTATGTAGTTAATGTGCAAAATAGAAATGTTATATAAAATATATAAAATAATTCATACACTTGAATTTTAATGCAAGTGCACATATCACTTCAATTAATATATGAATTTCTTTAAAAACCCCAGTATCGATCCCACAGAGAAGCGCAATAAGAAATCCCTTAGGCTAATTCTATTCTTCTACTATAAAGTCTTAGTTTGGAAGATGAAAATTCTTATGACAATAACATGAATCACAATATTCAAACTATAAAATATAAAGTATTATATACAAATTAAAATCTGTTTAATGAATGCTAATAGAAATGTAACTAAAAGAACTAAGATTACTAAACTAATTTCTAAACTTTAAAGTTAAATTTACTAAAACTAAACAAAGTTTTATGATGAAGAGTTCAAATTTAAGAAAGCATCCTTCCCCTTTACAATGATTATATGGATTGTGAAGAAATTTAAAATCATTTGAAAAAAAAAATATATAAATTGTTTTGTGCTAAATAGGAGCAATCTCATTCTTTACCCTCTTCCGAGTGCATAAAAAATATTAAATAATCCAGAGTTTGGTTCCTAATTCATTGGTTAGGCTGGGAGAATACTGACTGCCACTCCAGAGCTCCCACTACTCCCTCACCTGAGGGCTAACAATCTCGCATCAGTTTCCATTCAACTGGACCAAATTGGGTATTTTAATCTGTCACCTTAAAATCTCCAATTATGGATCCAACAAAATATATTTTCTTATTTATTTGTGGTCAACTCCATGGATGAAATACTCTCCCATGAAATCAAATATGATTCTCCCCATGTTGTAGAAATCATAGCCTTTTTGGAACATATGTTTCTCAAACCATTTTAACATTTTAATTGGCCAAATAAAAAAATAAATGAAGATATGGGTTCAAATCATCACAAATTATTGACATTTAAAACCATATAAAATAAAATCAATTCTTCACAAGACCATACTCAAAGTAGGGATAAGGATAAAGAAGGATACAAAAAAACACCTATTTCATTAATAAAAATAAGTTTGCAAAACAAAAGAAATAGAAGACACAACTTATCTCACAATCCTTCCCAAGCAAATGACTAGAAGTTCTCTTCAAGCATTTCTCTCTTTACAAGCACTCTTAGTTCTCTCTTAAAAGTGTAATGAAGAAAAAATCTCTCACCTTCCCTCTCCTCTTAGAATCCTTGAAGAAAATCTAAAAGCCCTTGCCTCTCTCTCTCACGCCACACAAACACACACCCAAAACTCTTCTTCACAAAACTCTCCTTCAAGCCTAAGACTTCCCTCTCTTTTATAAAAGGTTGTCTCCCTCCAAAAAGACTTCAAAAATCTCTCCAAACTTGTATCCAAAAGTAAACTCTTTTGAATTCAAAAGGCATGTCCATCATTCCAAGAGAAATATCCCTTCATAAAAGAACCTTTCAAAGTATCTAGATGCATTGAATCACTCCAAGGGGTGTTTAGAACAAATGTCCCTTTGAAAATTTGCTCAAATTTTGTCCGAAACTGCCTTAATCCACAAAAAGTCATCTCTGGTGCATCATGCACCAGTTCTCTGGATTTTAGCTCATCATGTGCCGGTTTGGCACATCATGCACCACTTTGCGGTAGCTTCACCATTTTGCTTCGTTTGACTCCATTTTAGCTCCGTTTCAGTTGCATTTTGCTCCTAACAGATATACTTACAAAATAAGCATGAAAACAACCTTTCTTTAAAGTGTAATTTTATTCAAAAAAAATTTGAGAAATGTAAAGTTGATTAAGCATAGAAAGGTATATCAAAATTTGCAAAGTTAGAATTTTCTTTCTTGCTCATTTTTACTCCTAATTGCACTATTTTTGTTTCATTTTCTCCAAAATTTCATTTCTTGTACCTGAAATAAAAAAAATATGTAAAATACATTCCTTTAAAGTGTAATATCACTGAAAGTCATCAAAATTGAGCATAAAATATATGAAAAAGTAGGTAATTTTTAGGCGTATCAAAATCCCCCAAACTTAAACGTTACTTGTCCTCAAGTGACGCTTTTAGTACCTAAAATATGACTTAGGATAGAGATTAACTTATAAACTTCTATACTTTAGCTTAATAAATAAAATAGTAAAATTTAAGAAAAATCTTTAATAACTTAGATTCAAACTCTAAGTCTAAGAGTACTTAGTAATCAAATTTAAGATTCTAATTCTCTATTCATTTTAAGAAGAATTGAAATTTATCATATCAATGATACATAGAACATTTATATGAAAAGGAACTTCATAAAAACTTTATTAGTAATGTTACTAATACTCCAATACAAGTTTAGGAAATGTAATAAAGCCTTTTTCTTAAGTTGATTCAAGTAGTGAAGCCAATTTTTGATTAGGCATCTTCTCAAGCTTCTCCTCACATTCCTTGTTTTTCTTTTCTTTTTCTTTACATTTTATTTTTTTTTCATTCAGGATCTTTTCAATCCTTTCTTTTCTTTTCTTTTTTAAGTGAGAATTACTATATCTAGATAGCTTTTAATAATTTTGAACTTCACTATCCTCTTCTTAAAGTTAAAACTCCTTACCTTTCTTCACTTTTTAAATTCATAATAGTTTATGATTTTCATAAAGTTTCATTCTTTTCTTCTTACATGAAACTCTAAAATTCTTAATACTTCAAAAATATAATTTCCATTACTTTAAATAGAAAAACATAGTCTTATCCTTTCATACAAAATATCTTTAGCTTTAGAATTGACCTTCGTTATTAAAAACTTTTACCTAAATTTACCATAATATTTACAAACATAAATATAGTCATTTAAATTTAAACTCTAATATCCAAGGTCATGTTAAATTAATTTTAAAAATATACTTAATTGAGGTCAAATAAAATTTAGTTTGCTTCTTTTTTTAAAAGAAAATTTTCTTCCCCCTAAACTTGAATTTTTAAATATTTTACACTTAATTCCATAAAATGTAGCAGGAAGAAAAAGTAAAAGTTGAATCTACTAACTACTACAACATCCTATAAAATTCATATATGTACATAATCAGGATAGAATGACTACTGGAGAAAGTAAATCTAGCCTAAAACATACTTGGAATAATATTAAACTAAAAGGAAGTATACTAACTTTAAAATTTATTTTTCTTCCTACCCCGAAACTTGATTTTAAACATGTATAACATTCAATACAAAAAATATAAGCAGGAAGAAAAATAGTTTAGTAATTCAATCTATCACAAACATCTACAGGTATTCATCACGACTTAACAATATGCAATGGAAAGTAAGTTTAAACTAATATATGCTTGATAAAATGGAAAGAAAGATCTAACAAGCATAACAAGTATCGGCTTAGGAATATATATATATATTAATGTGTTCTCCAAATCTTTATATTATTGTAACACAAACACAAACACAAATGTAAAATGAGGTCAATTCTTCCTTTAAGTCATTGCATCTTGCCAACTTACTTCCAATTTCTAATGAAATCACTACACATATATATTGGGTACTATTAAATAATTTTTTAGATTCTAATCACAAAGATAGGATTATCCCTAATATATTAGTTCTTGAGCACCAACCCAAGTCATCACCAAATCTCAATATTTAAGCACCTTTAGCAGTTATAAGAGTAGTGTAAACTCGTCCACATGTTACTCATCAAATAGTTTAGCTACTTCTATCAAATGAAAACAAAGTCAGAGAAAAGAAGTAACAAAATTGAGATGAAATTTCCACTGTTAAACTTCATGATCTCTTGTAAAACTCAAGTACAGGTGAGACCCAAGTCGTAGTGGACTTGTAAATCCAACTACTACTTGAGAATATATAAGACTAGTCATAATAAGAAGTTAAGGAATCACCTCCCTCATGACACACAAAAATCAAATCAAATTACTAAAAATCCAAACATCTACTAATCATCAATCATACTAATCAATCCACACCAAAGCAAACACAATACAATACTAACAATCATGAATCTCAAGCACACTAAATCAATCCACAGTAATAACTATGGGCTTTGTTTAACGTCGTCAGCCCGACAAATGATTCTACTTAGATCAAAATTCCATTTAAGTAATCCTTCATCAATCACCCATTCTTTTCCAGATCGAGGGATTCCTACAAAGTCCTCAAATTTAAATTTTTCTTTCAGCTCTTCTTTTTCATATTGATTCATATCCTCAATTCTCATATGTCTTTCTAGATCCAATACTCTTATAGTGATTTTCTCAATTTTTATATTAATATCTTCCTAGAAATTTATAAGAAATGGATCCTTATATGATACTACATGATCTCCAAAAATTTGGATCAGATTCTCTCTAGATAATTCAGATTCTGGATCAAATTTTTCTTGGTTACTCTTCTTTTCAAGGTTGTCTTTCAATTCTTTCCCTTGGTACTGAGTAAATGGTAAATGTGGTCTTTCTATATTTATCTTAGTTGAGGAAAAGGTTTTTCTAATTCCTTGGGAATTTTTTCCACGGTCCTTCCTCATCTCTCAACTCAAAATTCTTTTAAAACATATCCTCGAATTCAATTATTTATATTTGTTTGAAAAATTTAAATTGCTCATCATTCATCTCCTTACAGTTTATCTCAGGGTCACTAAGTAAGATCTCTGGGGGGTAGCTATTCATTGCATTAATAATCTCTCCTAGTTGGTTTTCTATATTCCTTATTGCGACCTCTTGATTTTCCAACTGTCTCATCATTTGAATCACAACCTCCTCTAAAATTAATTCCTTCTCCTCTTCCTGTGAGTTGGAGTTAAATTGAGGAGGATTATTAATTGGGTTAATAATCTATAATAATTGGTTTTCTATATTCCTTATTGCGGTCGCTTGACACTCCAGCTCACTCTCCATTTGAATAACAACCTCTTTAATAATTCCTTCTCTTCATTCTTGGGGTTGACGTCAAAATTATGAGGAAAAGAAAGTTCATTGTTATAATAGCCATGATTATTCCAACTAAATGTCTGATTAAATTGATTATGTTCCCAAAACTGATCTTCTCCTCC
>NEWO01000193.1:147806-160009 GCA_003013225.1 Phalaenopsis aphrodite | reverse complement strand
ATTATCTACTTATTTCAATTGTCTATTAATGACAGATAAGCAAATTGAACGTCGTTGCTGTAGCTGAAGTATTACTTTTATGAAGCCTTAGTCCGTAGTATTCTATTTCTCCCTGTGGGATTGATAACTAGGACTCCATTAGAGCCCTATATTACTTGAGCGATACGTATACTTGCGTTGACAATTTTGACTTTAACATTATTGAATATTATATCTATAAATCTTTATTAAATCAAACACATATATATAAAGTCGCAGCCAAGATATTTGACACTGTTGCTGGAATTTAAATCTCCTAGTAGCGTCATCAAATTCTTGTAATTGTCAATTTACAAAAAGAAAAAGGTCGGTCAGGTCTCAGGAAAATCTTGCCATCGGCGTCGTTGGGCTTGTCGTCGGTGCCCTAGTTCAAATCTTCACATTTTGGTTCTTTTCACTCCAAATTTGATCCTTTTTACATTTTTTGCTTCAATAAACCTAATTCATCATTCATGCAACAAAACATCAAAAAATCTTTCTTTAAAGTGTAATATCATCAAAAACAGTATAAAATAGGTATGAAAATTTCAACATATTTTCCTTTGGTCAAAATCCCCAAAACTTAACTATTACTTGTCCTCAAGTAATTTTGGTACTACAAAAACATTATGATCTATTGTAGTAAAGTTTTAATTCAAAAATACTATAAGTTTGATTCAGATAAATATCATATTGAGATTTTCAGAAAAAATTCAAGTAATTAAATTAATTATGTAGCTACAAGATTATCTAGTCATCAAGTTTAAGAGTTCTAGTTTTCTATTCATTTCAAGAATGACTATATGTTGCAATATTAAGTCACTTAGAGTATTCAAATGATAGGAACTTGATGAGAAATCTACTACTAAACGATCTAATCCATAAATATAAGTTCAGGAATGTATTTAGGTTTTCCTTTTAGGTAGGTCCAGTGAAGCCAATTTTTTATTAGGCATATCTTCAAGCTTCTCCTCACTTCCATATTTTTTTCTTTCTTTTCTCTTTTTCATTTAGATTGCTTTCAATCCTATATATTTTTCTTTTCTTTTCAGGGATTGTTGACAATCCTTTCTTTTCCCTTTTTCAAGTGAGGATTACTATATTTGGATAGCTTTTATGATTTTGAACATCACCTTTCTTTCCCTAAATTTGAAACTCAAAGTATTCCTTTACTTTATAAATATTTCATAGCTTTTACATCATTGAACCCCAATCTTTTCTTCTCAAATGAATTTCCAGATTCTTAATACTTCAAAATATAGTTTCCTCTACTTTAAATAGTTAACTATAGTCTTACTCTCTTATACTAAAATATCTTAAGTTACAAAATTAATTTTCATTACAAAAATATTCCTTTAAATCTATCTTAATATTTAAATAGCTACAAAATATAGTTACCTGAATTAAATTCACTACATTAAATCATATAAATAATTTTTGAAAATAATTAAATAGAGGACATCTAATAGTTAATCTTTTTCTTCCCTCCCCCAAACTTAAATTTTGCAATATAAAATAATACAGGTGGAAAGAAAAACTCAAAATATAAGTTATACCTCAGTATTTTTCATCATTAAAAAATTTTTGCAGTCATTCTCAACATTTCTACTTCACCTGGTCTGTAACATTAGGAGCTTTTTACACATATAATTCATTAGAGAAATTTCTGTGTAATGAAATTTTGAAATAAGTATAAAACTAAAACATTAAAAAAGGAAAATATTTCCTAACACAACCACAATACTAAATAAAATAATTACAATTAAAATGCAAAATAAAATCACATTACATCACAAAATACTACTCAACATCTATTATACTACACATACAAATTTGACTACCACACTAACTTTATAACAAAAATTAAAAATCATCCAAGTACAACATAATAATAAAATGAAAGTCCAAATACACACAAACATCCATTTCTATTACAAAAGATCACAAAAATAAAAGTACAAGTACAAGTACATCAACTACTATTAAATATCAAAATCCAAAACTATGTCTTTGTCTCCTTGATCAGCAGGTGGATTGGGTTGATATTGAGTATATCGGGGGCACTCAGGAAAAGTAACATCAGGCTCACCTTTGTAGTGTCGGTTCTAAGCTTTGTAGTAAGCTACCTCAAAATTTGAATGCCTCTGAAGGTACTCACTATCATAATCATGCCCACGTTCTAAACCTCCAATCCTTTCATTTATCAATTCTATGCTCTTCTGCTGCAAGGTTGACTCATTCATCAAATCAGTCAGAGTAGGGGAACTAGAAGGTGGAAGGTCATAACTTGTAAATGGGACATCTCTACTAGTAGAAGGTTCTTGACTTTTACTTCCAGTTCTCCATTTCTCATGGGATTCATAAGTTTTCAAATTGGCTTTGCTAATGGGTTTCAAAGGGTAAACCCATTCCTTATCACCTCCAGCTTCTTCTCCAGAAAGTTGGCAAAGTGCATAAATAAGTCCAGGATGTCCTAGAACACCACTTGTTTCACTCCTTGCGTAGTTAATATATTCTTAAAAATAATTCTCCCCACATTTATAGTTCTATTATTATAAATACAGAAATTCAGAATAGCTCTATCTCTAGTTACCTCACTATGGTGATAAGTCAGTAACATAGTAGACGAAATAAATTAGTGCCACGCCTTAGAGGTGACATTCAACATGGAAGCAGAAAATTTTACTCGTTCTCGTTGCTTAATCTTCCACGTTCCTTTCCCATCAGTGAGAAAGTTGATCACATCATTCAAGGGGCCTTTCATAGTACTGAAGGATTCATATTGGTAGCTATAAGAGTCTGGGACTTCGTAAAAGGTGTTGATGCGGGCGGCAGTAAATTCAACAGAAAATCCCCGCACTTGAACAATTTCATCTTCAGAATAGAATACGTTGGCGTAAAATTCCTTCACAATATTTGCAACGACTTTATTGACGGTGTAACAGAAGTTTTCCCACCTATGCTTGGTAATAACTTGTTCAATTTCTTCTCCCGGACTTTCAAAAACTCGATCTTGTATACACTTTTTTCCTTCAAAAACTAAAGTAAATCTTGATTGAGCCTTCACATTAACAAAGCGAGACTCGTCAAACTTAATTCGCTTCTTTTAACGTGGAGCCATTTCAATCTAATCAAAATTATAGAAAAATTCCAAAAATATACTTCAAATATGCAAATAATGGCTTCCAATAGTAATTCTAAGAGTTCAACACTAAGATCCATCAATTTCTTCCCAATATTTTCTTCAAATTCTCAAATTTTTTGGATCTCCTCAATGTGGAAAAAATTCATGGTGAAAATTAAATATTTTTAGTTTGGAGTGAAGCTCTTACCTAGAGATGATAAAATCCGGTGTCAAAAAGCCTTGAAATCGCCCCAAATCCAAGATCTCTCAAGCCCTAGGTCGAAAATTGCATTTTTAGGAGGAAGGGGATGATGAATAGTGGCAGTTGACTGGTCAAAATCACGGTTAAAGGTGTTTTTTCGTGAGCTCAGCGTCAGCGGGGTGTTCGGCGTCGTCGGCACGCTCTATTGAAATTTAAACATAACTCTCGGGAAAAATCCGCCCTCGGCGACGTCAAGGGCGCCGTCGGTGGGCTCTATTGATTTGGTTCAATTTTTAGATTTTTACATTTTCAATCAATTTCAAGCCTAAACGACATTCGTTCAATCATTATAGACATAATTTTAAGTGATTAAATGATGTACTTATCACAAATAAAATTTCACAACACAAAACATCATATATATATATATAAATTCTAAGAGGTACAATATACGTTACATAACACACCTAAGTTTGGTATTTTCTCAACCTCAACACATGAATTCAACGTCACAATCCAAGATAAAACACTCAAAACCCTGAAAACAAAACATCATATGCTTAGTCTCAACTATACAGAGATCTAAAAGCATAATTCTAAAAGAAAGCAAATGCAAAGTTCAAATCAAATTACATATATAGACAAACAAGTAGCAATATAAATCTTCTATTCATCAGATTCAGTATTGGATTCTCCTCTGAGATAACCCATTGATTGCACATGAACGAAGAGGTTGTAGAAGAGTCAATATGGAAATTCTTCAATAGAATCCTCTTCTATCAATTTCATCCTCCTCATCAACTCTATCAAACTATCTTCTAAATGTCCAAAGGGCTCAAAATGTTCTTTCATCCTCCAGTATAGATGATCGAAGAAATTGAAGATATTATTAATTGCATTCATGACATTTTGTACCTCCTTCTCCAATTTCTTGATTCTGAGCAGGATCACCAGAGTTTTGTCAGGAACTAAGGGTTGAACTAGCAGTGAATTCTAAGATGCTTGATCTACTATAATAGTCATGTCATTTTCATTTTCAAAAGCTGGGAATTTCTCAGTTGGGTCCAAAGGCTTCCAAGGTAGAAGTACATTTTCCCAATTTTCGTAGGATACTTGGAACTGACTACAAAGTGAAAAAATTTTGGAAGGGTGTCCAAGCCCATAAGTTGATCCATGAACGATCAGGCCAAAAACCGACTTCACAATTATTAATCCAATATCGATCAACAGTCCCCTTTGGGTGTAGTAATTCATAATAGCACATTCTTTAGAAACTTTAACAATATTCATTGTCGGTAACAGTTTCACAGAAATGAAGAAGTGCCAGTATTTCGAAACGGGATTTAGGAGTGTCGCAGAAAAACTAACATACTCATTTTCTCTCATTTCTCAATCTTCAGTTTCTTCTGTTAAATATTGGTAAATCTCATTCATCTGGTTTGTTGTTAGGACAAAGTTGGAATAGTGGCAGATAGGAACATTTTTTATCATGTATAATTCATTAATCCATGTAGGAGTGAAAGTGATCCATCTACCTCGCACATAAACGACTCCCTGGTTGATTCCATGCAAATTTGCATTAAATTCCTTGACCACAGGAACAACCACAACAGCGGTAGTATAGCACAACACTTCCCATCTTTGCTGCACTTTCATCTCTTCAATTGCCATCGAGGGATTATTAAATCCTCAATTTATGAATCCTCATTCTTTGATTAATCTTTTCTTCATCAGTACCTTGTTGAAGATTTGCTGCGCTTTCGCACTAATAAACTTTCGCTGATTGAACACTCGCATTTTGGGATTATCAGCAAAATTGGACGCCATTGGAATGAAATTGGTGGAGTTTCAATTCGTTTTTGGGGGAAATATGAACTTAGGAATCAAATTTGGGAGTTTAAAAGGGTAACTTCTCCCCAAAAAAATCGCCAAAAACTGCCATTCAAACTCTAGAAACCGCCATCTCGTCGGTCTCCCCGTCGGTGAGGTTGAGGGCGCCATCAGCGAGCTCCTGTATTTATTTTACATGGACCCTTGGAAAAACCTGTGATCAGCGACGTTGAGGGCACCATCGGCGCCCAAGGAAAAAATTTTGCACAGTTTCGCTCTGGTCCGAATGCCTTCCAATTTTTCTCTATGGATCCAATTCTTATGATGATTCAAGGGTAAATAAGAGTAGCAGAGCTCAATGCTACCACAAACTAACGATAATTTTGAATAAAAATAGCTATAATTGCAATAAAAGTAAAGATAACTATGGGTTTCCTCCCATAAAGCGCTTGGTTTAACGTCGTCAGCCAGACCTATTCAAGTGTTATTCACGTTGACTGTTCATTAAAACCTCTTTAAAATTTGGTCTTTTACCCTCAAAATATGATTTTAATATGTGTCCATTTACTTTAAATCTATTTCCAGTTTTTTGATCTTCAATTTCAACAGCTCCGTAAGTATAAACTTGAGTCACAGTAAAGGGTCCTAACCAACGAGACTTCAATTTCCCAGAAAATAACTTCAGTCTAGTATTGTAAAGCAAAACTTCTTGTCTTGGTTCAAAGTTTTTCTGGTTAATCTTCCGATCATGCCATAACTTTAGTTTCTCCTTATAAATTATATCGTTATCATAAGATTCATCTCTTAATTCTTCCAATTCATCTAATTATAACAATCTCTTCTTACCAGCATCTTTTAAATTATAATTGAATTCTTTAATCGCCAAATATGTTTTATGCTCCAATTCTACTGGTAAGTGACAAGTCTTTCCAAAAACCAGTTTGTAAGGAGTCATTTCAATAG
The DNA here is from genome assembly GCA_003013225.1 of Phalaenopsis aphrodite. Classification (NCBI taxonomy): domain Eukaryota; kingdom Viridiplantae; phylum Streptophyta; class Magnoliopsida; order Asparagales; family Orchidaceae; genus Phalaenopsis; species Phalaenopsis aphrodite. The sequence goes on along the minus strand of NEWO01000193.1, from coordinate 153,872 downwards.
GAGTTTTATAAGCAGTCCTGTAAGCCCATAATGTTGTATCCGGTATAGTGAACCAATCTACTCTACTAGGGTTTACAGTCTTTTCAAGTATTTGTTTAATCTCTCTATTAGAAACTTCAGCTAACCCACTGGTTTGAGGATGATAGGCAGTAGTGATTCTATAAATAATATTAAATTTTTCTACCAATCTCTGAATGTATTTATTCCTAAAATGGGATCCTACATCAGTGATAATCATGCTAGGCATTTTGTATCTAGTGAAAATATTTTTCATTAAAAACCTTGAAACACTTTTAGCATCACAACGAGGTAAGCTTGTGCTTCAATCCACTTTGAAACATAGTCTACTGCAATTCATACTACCACAAACTAACGATAATTTTGAATAAAGCATTAATTTATCTGTTCTTTTCCTTGATCATTGGGATTTGGTTCCACAGTACTAGGAAAAATTCCCAATGTTCGGTTACTAAGCGCAGTAGCGATATGCCCTAATTGATTTTTAATATTCTTAATAGCAGTTCTTTGATTTTGTAATTGATTTCCTTGAATTTGTAATTGATTTTCTTGTTTTCGCAATTGTCGACCCATGTTTAATATCTGCTCTTCCATAGACAACTTCTTCTCCTTAATTTGAGTGTTACTGTTAAATCTTGGAGGATACGAAGGTCTATAGTGAACATTTCTTTGGTTGGATGAATTTCCTAATGGGTTCACTAAGTTGTTCGCCCATTATTGATTTTTAGAAGAATTGTTATTCCAATTAAAATTTGGATGATTCTTCCAACTTGGGTTATAATAGTTTGAATCAGGGTTGTTGGGTCTATTAATAACATTTAAAGTCTCATATGAAGGTTGAACATCAACAAATTTCCCAGATGAATTCTCTTCCATCATAGGAGGTGTTGGAAAACAATTCATCCCATAATGATCTAATTTCTTTGATATTGCAGCAATATGTGAAGCTAACATAGATATTGCATCAGAATCATGGATACTAGCTACTTATTTAGGATTTACCCTTTCAGAGGGCTATTGAAAATTTTTGGTAGCTATCTCTTCTATTAATGAATAAGCCTCATCAAAAGGTTTTGGCATTAAAGAACCACCAGCCGCAACATCTATAATCTCCATCAATTTAACAGAATGATGTTATGTCATTTCTAAGTTTAGCAGTTTTGGATGGAGGGAAATATTTGGATAGAAATTTCTATGAAAGTTCTCCCCATGTTCTAATAGATCCTGATGCTAATGAATTTAACCACATCCTAGCCTTATCCCTCAGTGAAAAAGGAAAAAGTCTAAGTCTAACAACATCTTTTGAAACTCTATCATATTTAAAAGTAACACATAATTCTAAGAAACTAGCGAGGTGTAAATTAGGATCTTCATTTAGTGTACCTCTGAATTGATTGTTTTGTACTATTTGGATAATAGCAGGTTTAAGCTCAAATGAATTAGCAACTACATCAAGATTTTGGATAGATAAGTGAATTTCATCTACTGTAGGATTTGCATAATCTCGTAGGGGTCTAGGTTGGTGTTCATTTTCTATTTCTTGATTATTCATGTTGTTTTCCATTGTATCAGAATTTCTAGGTTCTCTTCTCAATCTTCTAATTTTTCTAACAGTGTGTTCTAATTCTGAATCGTAGGGTATAAGATTTTCAGGTCCAAATTTACTCCAATGACCCTAATTCATCATTCCTGCAACAAAACATCAAAAATACCTTTATTTAAAGTGAAATATCATAAAAAACAATATAAAATAGGTATGAAAATCTCAACATATTTTTCTTTAGTCAGTTGACAAACTGCATAAATAAGGTTAGGATGTCTCAGACCTCCACTTGTTTCACTCCTTGTCGTGGTCAATGTATTCTTAAAAATGATTCTCCCCACATTAATATTTTTATTATTCTGAATATAGAAATTCAGAATAGCTCTATCTCTTATTACCTCACTATAGTGATAGGTAGGTAACAGAGTAGAGGAAATAAAATAATGTCATGCTTTAGATGTGGCATTCAACATGGAAGCAGAAAAATTTACCCCTTCTCGTTGCTTTATCTTCCATGTTCATTTCCCATCAGTGAGAAATTTGATGACATCATTCAGTGGGATTCCATTGTACTGAAGGTTTCATAATGGCAGCTATGGGAGTCTGGGACTTCATAAAAGGTGTTAATGCGGGCGACACTAAATTCAACAGAAAATCCCCGCACTCGAACGGTTCCGTCCTCAGAATAGTATACGTTGGCATAAAACTCTTTTACAATATTTGCAGCAGCCTTATTTGTGGTATAACAGAAGTTTTCCTACCTATGTTCTGTAATAACTCGTTCAATTTCCCCTCCCGGACTCTCAAAAACTCGATCTTGTATGCATTACACACTGAAGTAAATCTCGATTGAGCCTTCGCATTGATGAAGTGAGACTTGTCAAACTCAAGTCGCCTCTTTTGTCTTGGAGCCATTTTAATCTAATCAAAATTATAGAAAAAATTCCAAAATACACTTCAAATATGCAAATAATGGCTTCTAAGAGTGACTCTAAGAGTTCAAAACTAAATTCCATGAATTTCTTCCCAATATTTTCTCCCCATTCTCAATTTTTTTGGATCTTCTCAATGTGGAAGAAATTCAAGGTGAAAATCAAATATTTTTCGGTTGGAGTGAAGCTCTTACCAAGATATGATCAAATCTGGTGTCTAAATGCTTTTAAATCGCCCCCAAATCCAAGAGATTCAAGCCCTAGATCGAAAATTTCATTTTTAAGAGGAAGAGGATGATGAATAGTGGTGGTTGACTGGTCAAAGTTGTGGTTAAAGGTGTTTTTTCAGGATCTCACCGTTGGTGGGGTCTTCGGTGCCGTCAGTGAGCTCTATTGAATTAATATCCCAAGTCTCGGGAAAAGTCCGTCGGCGGCGGCTTCGAGGGCGCTGTCGGCAAGCTCTATTGAATTGGTTTAATTTCCAGATTTTTGCAATTTTGATCAATTTTAAACCTTACCGACATCCATTCAATCATTATAGACACAAATTTTAAGTGATTAAATGATGTACTAACACAAATAAACATTCACAACACAAAACATCACCATTATATATAAATTTCAAGAGTTACAATACATGTTACACGACACACCAAAGTTTGGTATTTTCTCAACATTAATACATCAATTCAGCATCGCAATATAAGCCACAACACTCAAAATGCTGAAGACAAACATCATATGCTCAATCTCAACTATACTGAGATCTAAAAGCAAAATTCAAAAACAAAGCAAACACAAAGTTCAAACCAAATTACACATGTACACACACAGGTAGCAAGGTAAATCTACTACTCTTTTGATTCAGTGTTTGTTTCTCCTCTGAGATCACCCATTGATTCAACATGAACGAACAAGTTATAGAAGGGTCGATATGGAAATTCTTCAATAGAGTCATCTTCTATCAATTCCATCTTTCTTATCAATCTTATCAAACTTCCTTCGATATGTCCAGAGTGATCAAAATGCTCTTTCATTCTCCAGTCTAGATGATCGAAAAAATCAGAGATATTGTTAATTGCATTTATAACATTCTGTACCTCTTTCTCCAATTTCCTAATTCTGCGCAGGATCAGTAGTGTCTTGTCCGAAACTAAAGGCTGAATAGGAAGTGAATTCTGAGACGATTGGCCCACCATAATAGTCATATCATTTACATCTTCATTGGCTGGGAATTTCTCAGTTGGTTCCAAAGGCTTCCAAGGTAGAAGTACTTTTTCCCAATTCTCATAAGATACTTGGAACCGACCACAAAGTAAGAAAATTGTTGAAGGATTTCCAAGCTCATAAGTTGACCGATAAACGACCAGGCCCAAAACAGACTTCACAATTATAGATCCAATATTGATCGGCAGTCCCATTTGGATGCAGTAATTCAAAATAGTACTTTCCTTAGCAACTTTACCAATCCTCATCATCGGCAATAATTTTACAGAAATGAAGAAGTTCCAGTGTTTAGAAATGGGGTTTAGAAGTGTCGCAGAAAAACTAACATACCTGTTTTCTCTCATTTTCCAGTCTTCAGTTTCGTCCGTTAAATATTGGTAGATCTCATTCATCAGGTTTCTTGTCAGTACAAAGTTGGAATAATGGCAGATAGGAACATTCTCGATCATATATAATTCATTAATATGTGTAGGAGTAAAATTTATCCATCTACCTCACACATAGACAACACCTCCATGCAAATTAGCATAAAACTCATTCACCACAAGAACAACTACGGTGGATATAGTGTAGCACAACACTTCCCATCTTTGTTGCACAATCATCTCTTCAATTGCCATCAAAGGATTATTCAATCCTCAATTCACGAATCCTCTTTCCTTGATTAATCTCTTCTTTGTCAGCACTTTGTTGAAGATTCCCTGTGCCTTAGAACTAATGAACTTTCTATGGTTGAACACTTGCAATCTATGGTTTTAAGGGGAATTGGACGCCATAAGGATGAATTTGGTGAAGTTTCAATTCATTTTTGGGGAAATACAAACTTAGGTACAAAATTTAGAAGTTTATAAGGATTAACTCCCATCTAAAACAACCAAAAACCGTCATTTCAAACTCCAAAAACCGTCATCCCCCCATTCTCGCCGTCGGCGGTGTCGATGGTGCTGTCAGCGAGCCTTTAGAATTTAATTTTCTAGACTCCAGGAAAAAATCCTCCATCAGTGCCTAAGGAAAAAATTGCACAGTTTCGCTCTGGTCCGAATGCGTTCCAATTTTTTCTATGGATCCAATTTTTATGATGATTCAAGGGGAAATATGAGTAGTAGAGTTCAATACTACCAAAAACTAATGATAATTTCAAATAAAACTACTATAATCACAATAAAAATAAAGTTAACTATGGGTTGCCTGCCATAAAGTGCTTGGTTTAACGTCATCAGCCTGACCTATTCAGGCATTATTCAGGTTGACTGGTCATTAAAACCTCTTTAAAATTTGGTCTTTTACCCTCAAAATATGGTTTTAATCTATGTCCATTTAGTTTAAATCTACTTCTAGTCTTCTGATCTTCAATTTCAACAGCTTCGTAAGTATATACTTGAGTCACAGTAAAAAGTCCTAACCAACAAGACTTCAATTTCCCAGAAAATAACTTCAGCCTTGTATTATAAAGCAAAACTTCTTGCCCTGGTTCAAAGCTCTTCTAGTTAATCTTTCGATCATTCCATAAATTTAGTTTCTCCTTATAAATTTTGTCGTTATCATAAGATTCATTTCTTAATTATTCCAATTCATTCAATTGTAACAATCTCTTCTCACCAGCATCTTTCAAATTATAATTGAACTCTTTAATTGCTCAATATGCTTTATGCTCCAATTCTACTGGTAAGTGACAAGTCTTTCCAAAAATTAGCCTTTAAGGAGTCATTCCAATAGAAGTTTTATAAGAAGCCTTGTAAGCCTATAATGTGGTATCCAGTCTAGTGGACCAATCTACTCTACTAGGGTTTACAGTCTTCTAAAGTATTTCTTTAATCTCTCTATTAGAAACTTCAGCTAGTCCACTGGTTTGAGAGTGACAGGAAGTAGAGATTCTATGAATAATATTAAATTTTTCTGCCAATCTCTGAATGTATTTATTACTAAAATGGTATCCTCCATCAGAGATAATCATTCTCAGCATTTTGTATCTAGTGAATATATTTTTCATTAAAAATCTTGAAACACTTTTAGCATCACAATGAGGTAAAGCTTGTGCTTCAATCCACTTTGAAACGAAGTCTACTGCAATTAATATTGTAAGTTCCCAAATGAAGGAATAAATTGTCCCATGAAATCTAATCCCCAAACATCAAAGATCTCAACTTCTAGCATGAAGTTTAGAAGCATTTCATTTCTTCTATATATATTGCCTACTCATTGGCATCAATCACAAGTTTTTATGTATCTGTAAACATCTCTAAAGAGAGTAGGCCAATAGAATCTAGCTTGTAAAATTTTATAAGCAATTTTGTCAATCCCAAAATGTCCTCCAAATTCATAATCATGACATTTCTGAATGATTAG
>NEWO01000193.1:88792-135401 GCA_003013225.1 Phalaenopsis aphrodite | reverse complement strand
AAAAATAGTTTAAATTTTAAATTCCTAAAAAAATTGTTTTTAGTTTAAGTAATTATCTTTCAAAAAATAGAAAAACTTTCTAAAAAGTCCATATTGCATAATCTTTCATGTTGGTTTGATATTCAGGTCTTAATAAAAAAGTCATATATTACTTGATAACGACATGTATACTTGCATAATATCTTAATATAAATTTAAATAAATTAAAAAGTTAAATTCTTATTTTTCCTTACAATCAAGTTTTTGGTTTTGTTGCAAAATAAGGAAACTTAAGTAAAAAATATCATCATAACTATTGATATACTGTGCATAAGCATTAAGTATTCAGGGATCAAGTTTTTAGTGTCGTTGTCGGAGATTAAAATCTTCAAGTAGTGGTGTCAACTTCATAGATCCTTGCATATACAAAAAATTTGGATCAGAAATCATTCGGGGATTTCGAGGTACAATGAAGTGGACCCACTACCTCTCATGATAAAATGGATGATTAAGAGAATAATCCGATGGAGCATACTTCCAGCTAACTGTATTCCTAAAAATTGTATCATCAATATATATGGTGAAGGTGACTGCATATCCCCACATATTGATCATCACAACTTTATGAGACCTTTCTGCAGAGTCTCTTTCATGAGCCAAAGTAATATCCTATTTAGGAAAGAAATAGACATCATTGGCCCCAAAGAGTTTAGAGGATTAGTGGAGATTCACTACAAGTGGGTCCAGTGCTGGTTCTTAAAGAAAATGGAGCAGACGTCGCTAAAAATTGCATTCCAGGGGTACAATGCCATAGGGTGTCTATAACTTTCTGAAGAATAGATGACAGCAAAATGTCATATGGATTTCAACTAGATCCAAGTTGGAAGAACTACTGTCGTACGAGCTATGAGAGGGTTGCACCTCTAAACACATGCAAAAGGAACTCTTATCATGGAGCGTGGTTTAGTAGGTCAGCTTGATCAGGAGCTCACCACACCAGAGATGGACACTTAGGACACACCTTTTGTACTGCAATTCAACACAACATATATAATGACATATGTACGATATATGCTCAGCTTACAATATGTACCTAGCATGAGATGTTTTCCATATGTACTTTGATGCATTCAACATATTGTACCTTTTTGAGGCTTTAGCATGTACTCAATCCGTAATACCTGTTGGAGCATATTAATGAAATCTTTTCTAAAAATTTTGTCTCTTTACACAATTGTCATTTTGTACGATGGATAAAAGCCACGGAATCATATGTTAGTTCGGAACTACAATGAACAAAGAACAAAATAATAAAAACTTAAAAATAAAGTTTAAGTAAAATGCTCTTTTGAAAATCAATCAACCGACGAAAATTAAATTTTAGAAAACACATTTTGAAAATTAAACTTAATAAAAACAACAAGAAATGAAAATAAATCTGTTGAGTTGTTTCTCTCAATTTTGAGGTGTCTTACTCTTTGTTCGCGCTGCACGACTATCCTTGTCTGCACCAAATCTCACAAAATTTCACGTATCTTCCTCAACAATGTTAACCTTTTCACATGACACATGTCTATGGGTTCAACACCACAAACCCTTTTTAAATTTCAATTCTCATTTCAAAATCACTCCCTAACTTCTGATTTCCTCCTTTCAAGGTCGGTCCCTAACTTTCGACTCTCTTTTTGAGATTGATCCTTAAATTTCAATTCTCATTTCGAAATCAGTCCCTAACTTTTGATTCCCTCCTTTTGAGATCGGTCCCTAACTTTTGATCCTGTTTTTGAGATTGATTCTTAAATTCCAATTCTCTTTTTTGGAATTAGGCCCTAACTTTTTATTTCCTTCTCTCAAGATCAGTCCCTAACGTTCGATCCTGTTTTTGAGATTGATCCTTAAATTTCAATTCTCATTTTTGAAATCAGTCCCTAACTTTTGATTCTCTTCTTTCAAGATCGCTCCCTAACTTTTTATCCTCTTTTTGAGATTGATCCTTAAATTTCAATTCTCATTTTTGGAATCAATCCCTAACTTATGATTCTCTTCTTTCGAGATCGGTCCCTAACTTTCGATCCTATTTTGAGATTGATCCTTAAATTTGAATTCTCATTTCAGAATCAGTCCCTAACTTCTGATTCCCTCCTTTCAAGGTTGGTCTCTAACTTCTGACTCTCTTTTTTAGATTGATTTTAAATTTCAATTCTCATTTTGGAATCAGTCCCTAACTTCCGATTCCCTCCTTTTGAGGTCAGTCCATAACTTCCAACTCTCTTTTTGAGATTGATCCTTAAATTTAAATTCTTATTTCAGAATTAGTCCCTAACTTATGATTCCCTCCTTTCGAGATCAGTCACTAACTTCCGACTCTCTTTTTGAGATTGGTCCTTAAATTTCAATTCTTTTTTCAGGATTAGTCCCTAACCTCTGATTCCTTCATTTTGAGATCGGTTCTTAACTTCCGATTCTCTTTTTGAGATTGATCCATAAATTTTAATTCTCATTCCATAATCAGTCCCTAGCTTCTGATTCCCTCACTTTGAGGTCGGTCCTCAACTTTTGATCCTCTTATTGAGATTGATACTTAAATTTTGACTCTCACCTCGGGGTTTGTCCCTAACTTCTGATTCCCTCTTTTCGAGGTCGGTACCTGAATCCTAATTCCTCTTTTAAGAATTGATACACAAATTTTAATTCCTATCTTGGGGTCAACACCTACTTATTGATTCCCATCCTCTATAAACACCTGAAACTTATAATTGGAAACACACTCTCCAATCCCCAGTGAGAGTTTCTACTCTTTGATTTTAATCAAATACTCACCTGTCATATTCCTCATCGGAAACAACTAGCACTCAAATTTTACACTCCTTCTATGTTTGTTGACTTAGGAGTTTGTGCTAGTTTTGTTGATCTCGTCGGTCAACGCCAATACAAGCGTTGTGCTTGCCCAGCATACCACACCTATTGGGGGTCCATTTGTTGACCTCACTTTTGGTTAAGGTTTAGTTCTTCCTCTTTATTAGCCTAGGGTCTAGCCATAGCATTTTTTTGTTGACTATTTCTAGAAAACTAGAAAAGGAACCCTCACAATTAGAGATTCTAAACTCCTCCTTTCTCAACTTGAAGTTTCATATACTGGTACTAAACTCTAGCACTTAATAGGTTTGTCAGTGTGAGGGAGCTCAAGATGAGACCCCATATGATTGAAGAACTTAAGGTTAACTTTGCGTGTTTGTCTGGAGCTGGTTCACTCACTTACACCCACTTGCACTCACTATCACTCACTGTCACCCATAATCACTCACAACCCTAAAACTCAAAATTCTTGACTTTAACCCCTTGATCTTTTGGGAGACACATGTAAATGGTCCTCTATACCCACTAGCCCTAGGCTAGGGTTTAGTTAGGACCAGTACATAGAGGACCCAAATGAAGATCTCATTAGTTCATAGCTCATACATGGTGGTTGACACCCCATTTCCACAAAAATGTCCCAAATTTGAACAATTCCCCTTTCACACCTCTTCGCCAAATTTCATTGAAAAGTCTTATCCTTTTGAACTCCTTGAAGATAATATTTCTTGATTTTTATCGAGAGTTTTCTTAGGTGACTTCGGTTATCTAAGATGTAATTAACTAAAGAGGTTTCCCTTATAGGAAGCTTGTTTAAACCCAACTTAATATAAACTCTATTTAATTCTTTGTATTAAATAGGAGAACTTATCGACAAATAAATGGTTTCACAGGCCAAAAAAATGTCATTTATTTCTTAGTTTATTTGATTGAGGCTCATTCTCAAGTCTTGTGTTTATCCTTCGGGATGAATATAAGGTTTGAGGTATAGTACTCTTTCATTTAAACTATGAATATAAGGTTTGAGGTAAATTAAACGTCCTTCCGAAGCAAGCGATGAAATTTTGATTCCGGCAGCTGACAGCTTCCAATGGGCAACTCCTTAACCAAAATAATGCCAACAAAACTCCACCGAGTGTCCCAACTTAGGGTTCTCTGTTCGTCCTACAACCCCCTCATTTCTGAAAAAAATGTTACCTCAGGACTCTGCATGCAGAGCTTCTTGCGGAGTCCAATCTCGAGGTGACATGTGGAAAGCTGGGGCCAACCTCTATAAAAAATGAAAAAAATGATGAAAACACGTGACCCGACCCGATCGTGTTATAAAAATATTCCCTTTGCGTTATTTTGAATATTTTTCGCATTATTCATATGTTATTGATGTGTTATTGAAATGATTTTGAGATATTATTTTTTCTTAAACAATAATACCAATAACACATGAAAAATATAGAAAATATTATCTCAATAACACAATAATAACACATGAATAACACATTAAAAAAACGCGACCCGGTTCGACGATATTATAGGATTATTTTCTTCACGTTATTTTGAATATTTTCTGTATTATTCATGTGTTATTGATGTGTTATAAGAATATAATAATTATTTTACATTATTTTTCTACTTTAAAATTGATACATACTGCTATAAAAATTTATGTCATTGTTGTAGAGGCCCAAAAAATACTATTAACCAAAAACTTAAGAAAAATAATTAATAAATGTCATTATAACAAATAAATAAATAAATAAAATATAAAATGCGATATTTGAGAATGCTGCTCTTAATAATTCACCTCAATAACACATGAATAACGTGAAAAATGGTGAATCAATTGTTTGAACCAGTAACAGACCTAGGTCAACAACCTGGTAATGGTGAATCAATGTGCTGGACCGCTTCATCTGCATCAACAAACAAACATCAATAACATGAAGGAATTCTTTTCTACAAACAAAGAACGAGTCTCCTCATACCAAGGAGCCGATACATCTCAAACCACCGGAATGACTAAAAGCTCTTGAAAGACAAAAAATATATGCATTTTTAGACCCATATTATATACCTATTTTTTATGTAATTGCACTTTAATGGAAGGTATTTTGATGTTTTCTTACAGGTTGTTGATTTTTAGGTCTTAAAGCAAAAAGAAAGCAAAAATGATGAAATTTGGAGTCAAAATGAGGTTTTTAAAGAAATGCTCAGCTCCGGCAGTGCCGAGGGCAGCACCGACGGCGCAGAACAAATTAACACAGAGATTTTAACTCAGCACCGACGACACCAGACCAGCGTTGATGACACCAAAGGCGGTGCAGACCATGTTTCTAGAAGGTTTGATGTATTTGGACAACTTTTTGAAGAGTTTTTTGAGGCACTACTTGGAGAACCGACCTAGGGCTCTATTTGGGCCTGAATTTCATCAGGAAATGGGCTCCTCTACATTTTTCACTCCTCTACTTTCATTTTTCGCACCACATCATTCCATTCCACTTCCATATTGGAGTCAATTAGAGATTTTATTTTCATAGTTTAGAGTTTTTGTGGTGAGATTTAGTGTGAAACTTTCTGTAAGAGTGTTGGAGAAGGAGAAGAGTGAGAGATATTTTTTTCTTACATTTCTAAGAAAAGGCTACAAAGGATTTGCTTTGAGAAAGAGTTTTCAGATAAGTATTGTATGTTTATCAGTGCTGTATGAACTTTCTTTTATATATGAAATTTGTGTTTTGTTATTTCTTTCTCATGAAGTCTGAGTAGTTCCTTTTATCTTTCTCACTACTCTAAGATATGGTGAAATGAAAAGATAATAAGAATATGCCAATATTAAGTTGTAAAATAATTGTGATGATTTTTTAACTCCAAACTTAATTTACTTTTCGATCTGGCCAATTGAATTGTTAAAATGTGTTGTGAAACATATGATCCAGGAAATGGAGTATGAGTTCTACTACAGAGTAAGGATCACATTTGATTCCATAGAGGAGAACATCATTTATGGAATTAAGTGCAAATAAATAGGGAAATATTCTTTGTTGGGTGTAGAATTGGAGAACCTTTAGGGTGACAGACTAAAATCTTCAATTCAGTCTTAGTGTTTAAAAACGGAAGTGAGAGCTAGCCTTCAGGTGAAGGGAAATGGGAGCTCTGGAGTGGGATCCGATATCCTCCTAGCCTAACCAGGGATTTAGGGACTAAACACTGAAATTAGCCAATGATTTTTTATGCACTATATCAGAGTAGAGAATTAAAATTGCTCCTATTTGCACAATACATATTATGAGCATTTCTCTCATCTCATTTTACCATAGCCTCATTGTAGTGAGAATGATGTTTTTTCACATAAGAATCTCCGTTGCATAAACATAGTTAATAAAGTTTTGCATATTTATTTGATAATAGTTTAGAAATTTAATTTTGATTACATCTCAATAGTTAAAATTAGTGACAGTGATTTCAATTGACTTTCTGTGAATTTCCAAGCAAATTTGTCATTTCTAATTTAAACTTTGCCTGTAGGATCGATATTTGGGGCTTAAATAGAAAATCAATTATTACTTTATAAAAATACGTATACTTTCGTAGAATCTGAAAATTAATTGATTATATTTAATTAAATTTTACACAAGTTATCGCAACAAAAAACTCGGATCAAGTTTTTGGTGTCGTTGCCAGGGAAGGTAACGGTTGAATTAAATAGTTTTGATAAATTAGGAAATTTAGAGATGATATATATAAAATTAAAAATTATTATTACTAACAAAATAATATAAAAAAAATTAAAAATCAAAAATCCAAAAAGAAATATTTTTTAGAGTGTTTTATTTTGCTTGTTTTATTTGTTTATGTGAAATATTGGATCTGAAGGTTTAGTACCTTACGATTTAGAATTAGAACGTACTATTAGAAAAAATTGAAAACAATAAAGAGAAATTAAAAATTTATAAGAAGTGGCAAATAACTTAGATATTCCAACAAATGAAAATCGACAAAGACCCTTAAAAGATTATGCGAATCCGACAGCAGATAAACTTCCCTTGACTATTCAAAATCCTGATGTTGTTGATAATTCATTTGAGCTTAAACCTGTTATTATCCAAATGGTACAAAATAATCAATTTGGAGAATTACCTACAAAAGATTCTAACTTACATCTTGCTAGTTTTCTTGAAATTTTTGCTACATTTAAATATGCTGGAGTGTCTAATGATGTTGTTAGGCTTAGACTTTTTTCCTTTTTCATGAAGTGATAAAGCCAAGGCTTGGTTAAATTCATTAGCACCTGGATCTATTAGAACTATCACAAAAATTATTGGCTAAATATTTTCCACCCTCGAAAACCGCTAAGCTTAGAAATGATATTACATCTTTTTGTCAGTTTGAAGGGGAATCGATATATGAAGCCTATGAAAGATTTAAAGATCTTCTTAGGAAATGTCCACATCTTGATTTACCAGATTGGTTAATAATTCAAACATTTTATAATGGATTAGTAGGATCACTGAGAGCTATTATAGATGTTGTTACGGGTGGTTCATTAATGTCAAATCCTTTTGATGAAGCATATTCTTTAATTGAAGAAATAACTACTGATAATTTTCAATGGCCATCTGAAAGGGAAAATCCTAAGAGAGTAGCTAGTATTCATGATTCTGATGCAATGTCTATTTTGGCATCTTAAATTACTATTATTTCTAAAAAGATTGATCAAATGGGAAAGAATTGTTTTCAAGTACCCCCAGTATTAGAGGAGAATTCACTAGGACAGATTATTGATACTCAATCTTCTTATGAAATTTTAAACGCTGTAAATAATCAAAATAACAATCCCTATTCTAACTAAAAATCACCCTAATTTTAGTTGGAATAATTATAATAATTCGGTGAATCCATCCGGAAATCTGAACAATCAAGGAAATCCTAATTTTCGACATTATTATCCTCCGGGATTTAACTTCAACCCTAACCTACAAATTAAGGAAAATAAGTTGACAATGGAAGAATTAATGTTGAATATGGGAAATCAAATACAGAATCAAGGGGCTGTTATTAGAAATATTGAAAATCAATTAGGACATATTGCTACAGCACTAAGTAATTGACCTTCTAGAATTCTTCCAAGTACTGTGGGAGTTAATCCAAAAGATCAAAATAAAGAACAAATTAAAGTTATTCAATTACGAAGTGGAAAAGAAAATGAAATAAAGATCCAAAGAGAAACTGAAGTTGATGAAGAAAAGGAAGAAATGGAAAATGATCAACTGGAAAATGAACAAACACAAAGCCCTGTAGAAAAACCATTACCTCTGTTTCCTCAAAGACTGAAACAGAAGAATAAATATAAACAATTTACAAAAATTTTGGAAATCCTTAAGAAGTTAATGATAAATATTCTTTTTGTTGAAGCATTGGAACAAATGCTAAGTTATGTTAAATTTATTGTATTAAATAAGAAAAAGAAGTTACAGATCATGAGACCGTTGCACTTAGTGAAGAGTGTAGTGCTATTATTCAGAAAAAGCTTCCTAAAAAATTAAAAGATCCTGATAGTTTTATTATACCTTGTGCAATTGGAGAAAAGTTTTACGGAAAAACTTTATGTGATTTAAGAACGAGTATCAATCTTATGCCTTGATCAATTTTTAAACGTTTAGATTTGGGAGAAATTTCTCCTACTACTGTAACTCTTCAGTTAGCTGATCAATCAAGAACTTATCGAAAAGGAGTTATAAAAGATGTGCTAGTAAAAGTGGATAAATTTATTTTCCTTGTAGACCATTTCTCGCAACAAGGAGAGCTGTAATAGTGTACAAAAAGGAGAATTAATGATGAGAGTTAATGATCAAGAAGTGAAATTTAATATAGCAAAAACTATGAAATATCCTGCAATAGAAAAAGATAATGAATGTTACAGGATGGAAGTAGCTTATTATTTAAGTAACGGGCAGTTTAAGAATGAATTCAAAGATAAATTAAAGCAAGGAAAAAAATTTTGATACTGAAAATGAAGTAAAAGAAGAAGAATTAGATTATATTCAAGGAAATTTTGAAGCATTAGACGATAAAGTTGTTACAAAGAGGAGATTGATCAAGTAAAGAGCATTTGTTAATCATGGAGTGAATAATTCTATTAGTCCGATTAATAAAATCATTCGGCAAAGGTGTTGGGAAGTTCTGTGTTACACTACGTCTACGGTTGTCGTACATGTGGTGAAAGAGTTTTATGCAAACTTACATAGAATTACTCAAGGTATTGTCTTTGTATGAGGTAAGGTTGTATCATTTACTCCTGCAAGGATTAATGAATTGTATATGATAGACAACATTTCAATCTGTCATTATACAAATTTCATTCCTACACGAGATTTGATGCAAGACGTGTATAATCTTATGATGGATGAAAGTGATATGTGGGAAATACGAGATGAAGGATATGTTAGTTTCTCCACTTCATTACTTAATCAAATTTCGAAGCAATGACATTTCTATATTGCTGCAAAATTACTCCCTACTATGAAATTAGTAGAGTTACCAAAGAATGTGCTAGTTTAAATTATTGCATTCAAATGAAAAAAGCCATTAATATAGGGTTTATTATGTTTAAATCTATTAAGGGTATCCTTACTAATGGACCACTTTATGGACTTGGGCATCCATCTACCATCTTTTTGATTTGCAGTCAAGCCCAAGTTCCATATGAAAGTTGGGAAAAGACTTTATTACCTTAGGAACCCATGAATCCTATAGATGAGAATTAGTGTGGAAATGGAAATGAAGTATTAAAAGCCATCATAGATCAATCTTCACATGCTTCAACTCCATTAACACCACCAACAGTTGGAAGTTCGCTTGCTTTGGAAAAGAAATTGAAGAAAATTGAAAGGGAACTTCAGAGTATTATGAATGCAGTATGAGATCTTAAATACCTTTTGGATCACCTAGATTGGAGAATGAAAGAAGATTTTGATCACACTGGAATTTTTGAAGCAAGATTAGTTTGAATGTTTAAAGAAAATTCGACAGATCAATTCCCGTACCGATGCTTCCACAACTTATATGTGCATTACCAATCTATGGGAGATATCAAAGGAGGAGAAAGCACTGAAGAAGAGGCGTAAGAATTGAAGACTTTAAACTCTCTATCTATTTTAGAACATTATATATATTTAGTGTAATTATGTGGATTTAATTTGGTTAGTTTTTTTGTTGCATGTTGCTTTAGAATTATGAACTTTGATTGTGTGTATAGTTTTGTGACAGTGTTTAGTGTTGTGGCTTGATTTCGACATTGATTTATAATTAGTTTGTTTAATATGTGTGATTGTGTAATTAAAAATTGTGTTTGTAAAAAGTGTACTTTCATATATAAAAGTTAGTTTGTTGTTGTTTGTGAAAATTTGTGTTGGTAAAATGTTTTGTTTTGTGAGTTATTGTTAGATAAAAATTTGTGTCTAAAATACTAAAAAATTTTGGAGTAAGCTGATAGGAAATCTAAAATTAAAAGATCAAAATATAGAATTTTTTNTGATTGTGTAATTAAAAATTGTGTTTGTAAAAAGTGTACTTTCATATATAAAAGTTAGTTTGTTGTTTTTTGTGAAAATTGGTGTTTGTGAAATATTTGTAAATTATTGTTAGATAAAAATTTGTGTCTAAAATACTAAAAATTTTTGTAGTAAGTTGATAGGAAATTGAAAATTAAAAAAAAAATCAAAATATGGAATTTTTCAGGCCTTTAGCGTTGACGTCGTTGGAATCGGCGTCAACGGTGCCCTCACCCGACAACAGATTTTAACCCCTAAAAATTCACAATTTTTGTTGTCGCCACCATTTTTACGCTTAAGTCATCTTCAACCTTCGGTTTGGGTGGCTAGGGCTTGATTTTGCACAAATTTGAGGCAATTTAAAGGCTAAAAAACTTCAAATTTCATCTTCTCTACGTAAGAACTACACTTAAACAAAAAAAAATTTATGTTCACCAAGGATTAATCTCACATTCCATGGATCCAAAAATATGGAAATTTTTTTGAGAAATTTTTTAGAAAATCCTTTGGTGATGAACTCTTATTTAGTGATTTGAAGTTTAAAATGTTTTATATTTTGATTTTTTTTAATTTTAGATTTTATGCGGACTTTTCAAAATTTTCTAGATTTCCTATGGCACCTAGATCGAGCAGAAGGAAAGTAGAATATGACGAGTAGAGATTTGTTAGATTTAGAGTCAGTGCTCTATTTCATAGCATTTGTGAAAATAAGAAAATAATTTAGGACCGAGGTTTTAAAAATCCAGGATGAGAAGTTGAACGTTTGATTATAGCTCAACAGTGGGAAAATTTTTGCTATTTTACTGTCGATGTGATAACTTGAATTGTAATGGAATTTTATGCCAACCTTCTTGAAGCTTCTGATGATTATGTATTTGTTCGTGGAAAAAAGGGTAGAATTTACTCCAAAGAAAATAAATGAGTTTTATTTTGTAGAAGATGTTTATAGATGTCAGTATCATTCTTTTTCTGTTACAGATCAGGCTTTAGATGAAGTTATTTTTTTTTCTGACTAGTGAAAAGGGGCTTGGAAAATAAAAAATAGAGTTAAAGTTAACTTTTCCCTTTCTATGTTAAATGTAGTATCTAAAGCTTGACACTATTTTATTTCTGGGAGGATGATTCCAACAAATCATCATAGTGAAGTGACCAAGGATAGAGTCATCCTGAACTACTATATTCAACAAGTGATGGATATAAATGCAGGTTTTATCATTTATATGAACATTCGATCTATTGCTCTGGGAGAGACCACTGGTGGATTGGCACACCCTGCTCTTATTTACACACTTTGTGAGCAGGCACGAGTTGATTTTAGACCTAATGAGGAGAGGATGAGCCTCAGAGACCCATTGGGCCTGTCAACATCAAGACTTATGAGTCCCATGTTGATTGGAGATCTGAAAGATAGGCCAGAAATATTCGTTCTACTTCTAGAACCCCTAGTGAGCCTACTTCAAGTGACCCCAACAAGAGGGAGTTATTGGATCAGATGATGATACAACAGGGAGATATTTTGAGGATGGATCATAGGATGCAGAATATAGAGGCTAGAAATGCTCACACTGATGATCTTATTCGCCAGAAATTTGTGTATGATGCTACTTATGATGATGTTTTAATGAGATACCTGGGGGTGACCATACAGTTCAATTCCCTATTCACCCTACTTATACTCCATATCAGCAGCAGAAGTTAGATGTCGATGATGACTGGTGATCTATTTTGTTTGTTTATCTGTGTTTGTACTGTGTGATTGTATTGTTTGTGTTGTGATGTTGTTTAGACTTTGTTGTTATGTTATGTGAGACTGTAATGTGGAAGACTGTTTTCATTTTTAGAATTTAGTTTAGTTCTGTTATTATTTTCAACACTTTATTTTGTTTTGTGATTAGCTCTTTCTCAGCAAATTTTATATGTATTATATGCAATTTAATGTTTTTAGCCTTGTAGTTCTCATTTTAGCACCTGCAGTATTTTCAAAATTTATGTTCAATAATCAGAATCTCTAATAGGTATAAAATTTTATTACGTATTTAATGCTTTCTTTTACCCTTCATTTTTAAAGCTCTTCATGTAAAAATCTTTTAAAAATTTTAAGTTTGGGGGGGGGGGAGAAGAAGAAAAATCATTTCTAAAAAGAGAGAAAAAGCTTAATTTTATTTGTCCTCACTTAATTATATTTTCAAAATTTTAAATTTAATATGACCTTTGATATTAGAGGTTAACTTTGGATAACTATATTTATGTTTCTAAATATATAGTAAATTTAAGTAAAAATTTTCAATAATAAAGGTTAATTCTATGGGCTAAGATATTTGGTAAAAGAGAATAAGACTATTTTTTTTTTATAGTAAAGGAAATTTGTATTTTTGAAGTATTAAAAATTTTAAAAGATTCATGTAAAAAGAAAAGAATTAAACTTTATGAAATCTTTAAGTTAATATAAATTTGTTAAGTGAAGAAATGTAAAAAATTTTTAACTTTAAGAAAAGGATAGTGAAGTTCAAAATCATTAAAGGCTATTCATATATAGTAATCCTGACATATAAAAAAAAAGAAGGAAAGAAAGAAAGAAAAAAAAGAAAAACAAAAAATATATATATGAGAGAAGCTTGAGGAGATGTCTAATTAAAAATTGGTTTCACTTGAATCAACTTAAGAAAAAAGACTTGGACGCATTTTCTAAACTTTTTATTTAAATGTTAACTTAATTATTAATAAAGTTTTATGAAGTTCTTCTCATATGAATTTGCTAAGTGACTTTAACATAACAAATTGCATTTTTTGTTGAAAGAAATAGAGGATCAGAAACCTTAGACTTAATTATTGAATATCTTTACACCTTTACTATTAACTGAAGTTGTTTTGAATTTTCTAAAGTTAAAATTAAAATATGGAAGTCTAAAAGTTAAGATCTTTATCATTAGTCATATTTTTTTTATGTAGTAAAGGAGTTACTTGAGGAAAAGTAACATATAAGTTTGGGGGATTTTGATACCTAAAAAAAATATATACATTTTTAGACCCATATTTTATACCTATTTTTGATGATATTGCACTTTAATGGAAGATATTTTGATGTTTTCTTGTAGGTTGTTGATTTTTAATGCTTTAAGCTAAAAGAAAGAAAAAGGGATGAAATTTGGAGTCAAAATGATGTTTTTGAAGAAATGCCCAGCGCCGGCAGTGCCGAGGGTAGCGACGATGGCACAGAACAAATTAACACGGAGATTTTTTACTCAGCGCTGACGGCGCCAAAGGTGGTGCAGACCCCGTTTCTAGAAGATTTGATGTATTTTGACGGCTTTTTGAAGATTTTTTGGATGCACCTCTTGGAGAACCGACCTTGGGCTTTATTCGGGGTCGAATTTCATCAGAAAATGGAGTTCTCTATGTTTTTTACTCTTCTACTTTCATTTTTCGCACCACATCATTCCATTCCACTTCCATATTAGAGTCAACTAGTGATTTTGTTTTCATAGTTTAGAGTTTTTGTGGTAAGATTTAGAGTGAAACTTTCTGTAAGAGTGTTGGAGAAGGAGAAAAGTGAGAGATATCTTCTTCCTGCATTTCTAAGGAAAGACTACAAAGGATTTGCTTTGAGAAAGAGTTATTAGATAAATATTGTTTGTTTATCATTGTTGTATGAACTTTCTTTTATATATGAAATTTGTGTTTTGTTATTTCTTTCTCATGAAGTATGAGTAGTTCCCTCTATCTTTCTCCCTACCTGAGATATGGTGAAATGAAGAGATAATATGAATGTGTCAATATTAAACTGTAAAATAAATTGTGAGGATTTTTCAACTCTTTACTTAATTTACTTTTTGATCTGGTCAATTCAATTATTAAAATGTGTTGTGAAACATATGATCCGGGAAATGGAGTATGAGTTCTACAACAGAGTAAGGATCACATTTGATTCCATAAAGGAGGACATCGTTTATGGAATTAAGTGCAAATAAATAGGGAAATATTCTTTGTTGGGTGTAGAATTAGAGAACCTTTAGGGTAACCTTTAGGGTGACAAACTAAAATCTTCAATTCACTCTTAATGTTTAAAAACTAAAGCGAGAGCTAGCCTTCAGGTGAAGGGAAGTGGGAGCTCTGGAGTGGGAGCCAGTATCCTCCTAGCCTAGACACTGATTTAGGGACTAAACACTGAGATTAGCCAATGATTTTCTATGCATTGTATCAGGGTAGAGAATAAAAATTGCTCCTATTTGGCACAATACATATTATGAACATTTATCTCATCTCATTTTATCATAGCCTCATTGTAGTGTGAATGATGTTTTTTCACATAAGAATCTCTGTTACATAAACATAGTTAATAGATTAGTATTTACTATTTTAAATTTTGCATATTTGATTTAATAATAGTTTAGAAATTTAATTTTGATTACATCTCAACAATTGAAATTAGTGACAGTGATTTCAATGGACTTTCTGTGAATTTTCTAGCAAATTTGTCATTTCCAATTTAAACCTTCCCCATAGAATCGATATTTGGGGCTTAAATAGAAAGTTCATTATTACTTGATAACGATAATGACACATATACTTGCGTAGAATCCGAACATTAATTGATTATATTTAATTAAATTTTACACAATCTATCGCAACAAAAAACTTGGATCAGCTCTCACTAGGCATCTATGTGATGCCACCATTCTTTCTCTCTCCGTCCAAAAATAGAATTGAAACCATTTAATCCTCTGGTTGTGAAACTTCAACAACTCTGGGAAGGTTTTTTGGTAGGCTAATCATGAGCCATGGTAGTGGGTTGAGTAGTCAGGTTGCTCGACTTACCTCCCCCTTCCTTCCATTGAAGTGTGGTGAATCAGACGATGCAACCTCATCCCCTAGGTCTTCCACACATTTCTTCTTGTGAGCAAGGTGCTTCACTCGACTTTCCCACTTCGGTCGACTTCCATCTTCAAGCTACTTAGTACCACTATGCTTCTTTTCGCACTTGGGCTAGCTCCCTCCTTTTGCCTCTTTGTTCCCAAGGGCCTCTTTTCGCCCTTTGATTGGCTCCCTCTATGCAACCGTTTTTTTTTTCTCTTGAGCTTCTTCTCAGGGCGATAATTCGCCGCTGACAGTCCAAAGTTATTCATCAGCATTTCCTCAGTAAGAAAACCTTTGTGAGTTTCTTAGCACACATTATGAGAACACTCTAGAAGCATGCCTACTGAGAGGCATTGACTTAAAAGCAATACAAATAAAAAAAAAGTCAATCACACCCTATTTATAAAAGTTATGGACACGGAAACTCGAGAAGTTTAATTATTAAAGTGTTGGTTGCGGAGTAAATAAATCTACTTTTGCATTTAATTCCCTTATTCTTATCGCAATTGTAATTTTGAAGAAGAAAGAGAATCAGAAAAACAAAATATAAATGGATTAAAAGATATGAAAGTACAATCATGGATGGCCCACAAAAGGAAGACCCAATGTCTCATCATCGAAAGATCAAATGACTTAATTAACTATGTATAGATCCCTTAGGTTGGGAACTAAAGTCGACCGAACGCAGGTTATCTTAGCCAAAAACCAAAATTAATCGAGTTGAGAGAAAGCAACAACCCTACTCTTGCCTCAGCATCACTAGCCACCTCATAAGGGTATCTAAAACTCTTCATCAGGAGGCCAAAGGTTTTATTAATATATACTTCATGAACATCCCCAAAGAATTTTTTGGCAATAGGTAAGATACCTATCGAATTATGGTGATTCACCATCTGCCCAACAACCTAGTATGATTCTGATAATGGAAGCTTCGCATATAAGTGTCAATAGTTGACATTCAAACAAAAGCAGCCGGCCAATAGACTCAAGCCAACAGTCCCAACTCAGCATGGTCAGACAAATTACCCTTTATCGAACCAAGGGCTGCTAATCTCAGTCAACCGAGAGGTAGGGTAGTTGAGACATAGGCTCATTTATGTAAATACCGCCTAACAACTCATTTATGTAAATACCCTATGCATGGAAAAATATCTCCTTCCAAATGGTATTTTTTATGTAATATTAAAAATTTGAGTATTGTAGTGTAACAATACAAAATTATGTTTTAGATACGTGATATTAAAATTCAACTCATTAATTTAATGTCACAACTTTTCTTTCACATTAATAATTTTAGCCCTCCATGCGGAGAAAACCTCATATGTGAACCATAAAAAATGCAATCAATCTCTTCAAACATAGTGAAAACAATAAAAGAATACCAAGTTTGTTTGTTGTTTAGATGTTAGAAATGTAAATACATAGGAATTGAGTGGTATGTATGTAAATATTCCAACAAAATTTTAATTTTTATATTTATAATGCTTCTGCATGGAAACATGTCTCCTTTTAAGAAAGTTGAAAATAATGACATTTTTTATGTAATATTAAAGATTCGAGTGTTATAAATGTCAAAATGCAAAATTACGTTATAGTTGTGATATCAAAAATCAACTCATTAATATGATGTCTACTATTCTTTCACATTAATAATTTTAGCCCTCCATGCAGAGAGAACCTCATATAAGAACCATTGAATGCGGTTAAGTCAGGAGCTAAATATGAAACAAACATTTTCGAATCATGATACATAGCATACAATCAAAATTCTAATAAAATCAAATCCATCCAAAATCAAATCAACATAATAAATCCAATTGAATGCATACTAAATGTTACAAATAAAATTTTACATTATTCAAATGTTACATTATAGTCTCTACTGTCAGGCTCTTATGTTAGTGGAGTTCAAGTTACTAACATTTGTTTTTTGCAATTTTACAGCAATTTGATAATAGCTACCGGCCACCTCCAAAATTAGAACAAAATACAACAAAAATAATGCTACTAAAAAAATAGATGAATAATACCCACTCTGCATTATTCAGCTCTAATAATGGCCATAGCCGGGCGGCGGTGGTGGCCGAGGCCTTTTGTTCAAGCCTCGATCTAACGCAACATATCTATTATTACTATAATTCGTTGGTTGTGGGTTCGTGTTCGTTCTTCCAAACTGAGCCTGATGCGAAGGCGGTCCTCTCCTTGGATCATATTGTGGATTCCATTGCGGCCGAACTCCGTATGCGTTGAAGCCGCCATATCCAGACCGAGCAGGGACGCTTCCATGAACGGGCTGTTGGATGACATTTCTCGTCGCGACTGGGTATGCCGACGTGCCATACTGTGGGTGGCTTTGAGCCGGAACTCTTTGCTCGTAATGTGTAGTATTCCTAACACCATATTCGTTTCTTTCAAACTGATGGTGACTGCTATGATGTTCGTTTCGTTCGAATGGATGGTTTTCGGATCTCTCGTATCGATAACTTGAAGAGTTAGAAACAACATTGTACCGTTGCGACTGACCAATGGAATGTCGTTCCTCTCCAGCAGCAAATGGAAGTTGTCGTCCATCCGAATATGGAAATGAGTTGGGTGAATGTGGAGGATGTGATGACGGATGAGGATGCCTTCTTTGCTCCATGTTGTCGTGCTCTCGTCCAGTCCGTGCCTGTAAGCTATTGATGACTAGACGATGAGCTGCCTCGCCAAGTTGTTTGCCAGAGTAAGATCCTGGGGGGTTTTGCCTGGATGGGGTGCTTTAGATTAAACCTCCAAATAGTGAGTTAAATAATTAATTGATAATAGGAAAATTTTCATACATACATACCAAACAATTCTTATGTATTTACATATCTGGCATCTAAATCAATGCTTGAAAAGGTGATATTTGCTTTTGAAAAAAAAAAAAGCAATGGCTGTAGTTTTGTTGGAGCAAAGTGTCAAAATAGTTATATGACTATTTACAGGAGCAATTCTAGTCCCCCGAGTTTAAAAAAGTGTCAAATTAGTCCCTAAACTCTGTTAATGCCTAAAATAGATCCCGGGGACTATTTTAGCCCTATTAAAAGAATTTAGGGATTAAATTGACATTTATATGGATTTTAGGACTAAAATGGCCTCTACAACTTTTCTCATTTTTGATTTGATCTTAAAAAATTGAGGGATATACATGTAAATATGAAATTTTCAGTGTTGGATATGTAAGTACATAAGAATTTTGTGGTATGCATGTAGTCAAATTATCAGTACCTTCCATTTTCAAGCGGTCTCCTGCCAGTATCTTCATGCCACAGAGCAGGTGGAGGCTTCAAATCACCGATGGTAACAGTCTGAAACCAAGAGAAAATAGAACAAGTTAACGGTCGTGTATAAAGCATTGCTTGTTCAGTAGAAAAAGGAATCACATTATCTACAATAGCTTGAGCTAAAAGATCTGCAAATTGAAACAACAAAACTTTGTTTAGGAATATTTTACATACATATCTAGCACCTAAACTTCAATTTTTACACACATACACCTCACCTATGCATGAGAAGATGTATTCCACCTTTTAAATGTTAAAATAATGGTATCTTTGATGTGATATGAAATGTTTAAGTGGTATAAATATAAAAAGTAAAAATTAGGTGTTACGCATGCAAATTCATAGGAATTGAGTCGTATGTGCGTAAATGTGTTAGACCGGTGCTTGCAGTGTCGTCCGGCAAAATAATTTGAAAACTTGTGTTAGACACAAGAAAAAAAGAACAATTCAATCATTTGTTAGTTATTCTTGTCGAGAATAAATAAGGATTAATATATATAGGGTTAGGGGAATGTGTTTTTATTGTCTTGAATCTTAGGGTTAGGATTTGGGAGAGTTCGACTGCCTCTCAAATTACAAATGTTTATCTTTTATGTATTTGTATTGTGTTTTTTTGTGCTGGTAAAATAAAATATTGTATTTACCCTAATTTCTGTGGAAGTTGCATCTTTTATATCAAAACTCCCCTTATTTTTATAGTGCATTATATTACCTATTACAAAAGAGAGCAAAAGTGAATTTGAGTGAAAATGACAAACTAATATTCAGATAAATAAGCATCACATATCCTGAACAGGCTTTGTGTCGATGACATTAATGACAGATAACTTTTAAATTCTTTAAGAAAATATTACAAAACAAAAGGTTTATGAGAGAGGCAGCAATAGTCAAAAGCTGCAAGTAAGAACAATCCTATGAGGTGATCCTGCAAATTTTATTTCAGGAATATTTTATGAATAGTAATGTTAAAAAAGCTCTAATTGATATTTTCAGTAGATCTGCCAACAGCAAATGTAAATTATTCTAACTAGTTTGCTATAATAGCAATTTTGAACAGGAAAGAATTCAAAATATGAAAATATTAATTAAAAAAACCATTAAAATGATCGACTGACTATAATTTGCGAGTCCCTTTTAGTCTTAGTTTTTATATAAAATGACCGAATTAGTCCCTGACTCCAGAACCAAATAATGCCACCATTAATAGTAATGTAAATTGAAATTAGAATGAACAAATTGTGTTGAAGGGAGGATAGTTTAAAAATTTACAACTTAAAATTTTTCCAAAGTCTAGTAAATGATACTTTTAATCTTTGGGACATTTTGAAAAAAATTATTAATAATAGTTCCTAAAATTTATAATTTCATCTGTTAATATCATCATTCCAAGTTTTTTTAAAAATGAAGAGAAGTTGAGAATGTTATCGATAGATTATACGGGTTTTTACATACATAGCACTTCAAACTTACGTACTTACATGTTTCGCACACTAAACTATAATCATACAAAAACAAACGCAAAACCTTCTCGTAACACTCCCGTCAAACCCTTATTCATCTTCTTTTTCTCACCACCATCTCTCCACTCCTAACTTCAAACTTCACCCACGCAATGTGTCAGCGAAAATCTCTCCGCTCAAAGCCACATTGATGAGGTAACTTATTCCTCTATCCTGTACGTGGATCGGCTATGGATGGGTGACGCGGGGCTCCCCCGCGTAGACGTAGAAGCAAGTGCCACACAAAGACGGGAAATAAGCCACTGGCTGAACATACTGGCATAGGGGTCGGTCCAAGGGACCCGGTCCAGATTCCCAAAAGAGTCGAACAACATTATTGCAGCATTCCTTTCGTATCTCCCGCCCTAACCAAGCAGCTTTGAAGAGGGCGGCATTGCGGCCTACCCTGTTCTCCTCCTTCCTTTTTCGACGTGTTTCCTTTCCTATTTCCCACTTAGCTAGGTCTATATATATTGTTGTTTCAGAGTTTAGGGTTCAGTTTTTTATTGTGTAGTGCTTTCAGATTCCTCTGTGGAGTTGTTCTAACTATTCTGAAGTTATATCTGAGGAGGTGGTGGTTCTCCGAGATGTTGATGTATCATCCCCCTCTCCTCAGCCGCCTGCCTCCCCCTCCTTCATTCCTGCACCCAACTGACCCATACCTGCAGTCTTACCTTACTGTCCAGCACGTTCCTGCCACCCCAAACTGCCCGCATCTTTGCTAACATAGCTTCTGACCAACCAATCCTTGCGACTTTCGCCCCGGGACAACAAACCTTTGATGTTCCTCTCACTTTTTCACCAATTTCTTTTTTGGCACTTCATAGATCAGCCAGCCCTCTAGCTATTCCTACAGTTTCTCACTTCTACTTTATTGCTGCTACCACCGCTAGCCATCTCGATCCACCTAGCAAGCCCCCACCACCCTAGGAATACACTTCAGAGGTGTTCGCTTGTAACGTTTTATGTTTTGGTGTTGTTATTTTCCGAATGAATTATGTTGTGATTCTATCTCTATATTCATAAAAGTATGTTTTGTGTTTCCGCTGATTTTCCCTACTAATTCTGATATCATTTGGTATCCGAGAAAGCCCAACCCTAGTTCTATTCTAGGGTTTCCTAGCATCTACCTTACCACTCCATAAAAAATTATCATTCCTACCCTCAAAAATCTCTTCTGATTTCCCTAAACCCTAGCTCCACCAAAACTTTACTTCCTATTCCCAATCATAACGAAAACTTTGACCTAACCCTCAATTCCTCTTGCTGAATGAAAATCCACAACCCTAAATTAAATTTTCAGCTCTCTTATCCCCACTTTAAACCCTAGTCATGCCAACAATGAGATCCATGCTCGAGCCTTCCTAGGAGAAGATACGACAAGAGATCCGTTGACTTCGACAGTGGATTATGGACATAGAAGATGAAATCCAATGGGAAACTACCCTCGATCATGATCCAAAATGTCGAAGGGGGAAATAAGAAGATATAAAGATGAAGTGGGAAACACATCGTCAGTTTCTACAAACTTACAACCGCCCGAGGTGGAGAAACTGCAGCACCATACGACCCCCTGACTACTATCCAGAGAAATCAATTTGCAAGTTTGTCACAGCCAAAAAAAGTGGCAAGAGCTACCGATTTGGACATGTTGAAGCAGAATGCACAACTAGTGGAGTGATCTACTTCACCGAGCAGGGAGTCATCGAAAGATTGGGTAAAGACACCGCGGATACTGAAGACGATGAGGGCATAAATGAGTACCAGTTTTCAGTTGAAGAGATAAACGGTGATCAGAAAGAAGATAGAAACAAACTTAAGGGAACCTAAACTTCAATTTTTACATATATGAAACCTTCATGAAAATATTGTATCACTTTTAAAAAGTAAAAAATTGTGGTATTTTTCATGTGATATGAAAGATTTGGGCGGTATAAATATAAAGGTATAGGTATTAGATATGTAAAAAGGTAGGAATTGGGTGCTATGTATGTATATGTCCTTCAAATATAAGATACGTTCATCAATTCTACCATATATGAAAGGTGAACATTAAAAGGATATAGCTGAGACATCATGACAAGGACACATCATGGACAAAATAAAAATAAAAGATCTGAGACAACTGAGGAATAATAATATACATGAACACATAATTCCAGATAACATTATACAATGATACAGAAAAAAAATTTATATTTATGACCATTCTGACAAACACAAACTGGGACTTCTTTGCGATAATGATAAAACTAAAGGAGAACAAAAAAAATGAAGATTTACGTACATAGCTAAATGCCTATGTATTTAAATATCTAAAACCTAAACTTAATTTTTTACATAATGTCACCTTACCTATGCATGAAAGGTATATTTCACTTCTAAAAAGTAGTATTTTTGAGGTGATATAAAAGATTTGGTTTGTATAAATGCAAAGAAGTCAAATTTGGATATTAGATATGCAAATACATAGAAATTGGACGGCATGTAGGTAAATGCCCCAAAATGAAAAGTGCAAACATATGAAGCGAGCGATTTGGTATTGAAATGGGCAAGAAGTTTGTGAACGTTTTGGTATTGAGTAAAAGAGATGCATACAATGGTTAACATGATCTTGTCGCCTATGAACATTCTAGTGCCCAACACAGTAACCTCAATTCCGATCTACTTAAATATCTATTACCTAAACTTAATTTTTTACATACATGCCACCTTACCTATGCATGAAAGGTGTATTTCACTTTTTAAAAGAGGTATTTTTGATGTGATATGAAAGATTCGGTTAGTATAAATGCAAGGAAGTCAAATTTGGATATTAGATATGTAAATACATAGGAACTGGAAGGTATGTATGTAAATGCCCCAAAAAGAAAAGTGCCAAACATATGAAGAAAGCGACATGGTATTAAAATGGGCAAGAAACCTGTGAACGTTTTGGCGTTGAGCAAAAGAGATGTATGCAATGGTTAACATGATGTTGTCGCCTGTGAACATTATATTGCCCAACACAGTAACCAAGAGAACCCTGCGGCCTCTAAAATTAATTTTCTAACACTCTCTCACTAAAACATCAAGAGTAAGCAAAATATTTCCTAAACAAATTTAAATATCAAAAAAATATGATCTTTACAAAGAAACCGCCATAAGAAAGTTAACAACAGCAAAAGGAGCATGCGGTTACGAAGAAATGCAAAAAATTGCAGGTAAAATGTGCAAGTCCTACAAAAGTCCATGCGCACACAGACTGCGTCAGATTAATATTACCAAAAAGTTGCACAAGTAGAAGAATCATTTGGAATGTAAATATTAAAAAGATAATTAAAAGATTAATTCATTACTATGTTTTCATTCCAATGCATTAAGTGAGAGAAAAAGAAATCTAAACGAATGTTGGTCATGTCTAAGCATATATACTACAAACATCTGTAAACCAAACCCAAACCAAACGTTTCCAAAATTAGACTCGCATTCAGAAGCTCAAATAAAGGTAACGAGTTTCAAATAGCTAAAAAAAAGAGCAATTGAATAACTCAAGGTGCATAGAATAAAAAAGGAGCATTTATATACGCATTTATATACATACCACACAATTCTTAACTATTTGCATATCTAACACTCAGGTTTTACTATTTACATTTATACCACCCAAAACTGTCATATCACATCGAAATAACACTACTTAACTTTTAAAAAGCATATTACATTCTTTCATGGGAAGGTCGCATACATGTAGAAATTAAACTTTCACTGTTAGATATGTAAATATATCGGAATTAACCAATATGTGTTTAAACGTCTCGAAAAAATTCTACAGCCGAGTAACAAACAGTAATCCTGACTCGTATCAACGTCTATGAATACCTTTTTAGAGAATATAACACCTGGTGGTGGTTGAGTAATGTGTTTGTGAGCATCTGGAAGTTTGTATATTGTACAACTGAGCAAAACAAAAATCATAAATATATTTATCATAGTATTGAGCTGTTGAATTTAAGTTTGTAAACCCCTTACATGACTTGATTGTCCATTACATCCTCCAATCCATTGATGGGAGACCTGAAGACAGGCGGACATGGATCCCCATTACAAAGTGACAGATATCCATTCATTCCACCACTGCAAGAAAAAGGAACAAAATTGAAGTAAAACACAAAAAATAATGATATCATTAGCTCTACAAGAGGCAGAACCCCCGAGATTCATAACACTGGAACTATGATAAAACCTATAAATTTGAATACAGAAACAGCCAATGTAGAAGTAGCATAATGATAAACCACAATGCTAGAAACAGTTGCAGAGGATTGATTAAAAAAGGGGCATTTACATCCATACCACTCAATCCTCACGTATTTACATATCTAACACAATTTTATTTTTTACATTTATATCACCCAAATCTTTCACATCACATCAAAAATATCACCATTTTAACTTAACTTTAAAATGTGAAATACACCTTTCCATGGATAAGGTGGTGTGTATGTAAAAATTGAAATTTAGGTTTTAGATATGTAAATACATAAAAATTGAGCGATATTTATGTAAATCTTTTTAAAAAAAAGACACGCGATGAAATTATAGTAGGTGCCCCAACTGAATATGATGAATCAAATCAGGAACATAGCTTGAGTGGAGACCAAGTGTCTGTTTGAGGCAGCTGTAGCTTATCCAATTTATTCAAATAAGTTGTTGATCCAGAAAAGCTGTTGATCAGCAGCTGATCCGGATAAGCTGACTGACTGTTTGGATTGTGCGTTTGGAAAACAAATAATTTGCAGCGGTTTCTAGACAAATGACCATTCTGCCAATGATCTGGATAAATGACTGTTCTACCAACAAAGTTCAATGGAGGTGAAGCACAGATCAAAACCAATGACAGAATTAAGAAGGTAATAAACTTCTCTGTGCATCTTATACTCCTTATTGTACATATTAAACCACTTGGAATTGGAAAAACCCCCACTTTAAAAATTTCTTGCAAACAATGGAATTGGAAAATTTTAAAATTTGTCAATAAAGCTGCATGAATCATCAACACACTTAAACTAGAAAAATTAATAAATGGGTAATTACATACACACCACCAATTCCTAGTAGTCATAATTCTAACACCTAAATTTACAATTATAAATCTATAAAGGGGAAATTACATACACACCACCCCATTCCTACGTAGTTATAATTCTAACACCTAAATTTACATATATAAATCTAGGTGTTAGATTCTATTATAAATTTAACACAAAATTCCTACTTTTTACATTTACAGTTATAAATCTAACGCCAATGATGAATAGCCAAAGCGAACAGTTTCTTCTGCAAGATTCTTCGGCAAGATTCTGTTATATCCTTGGAGATAGTTTAGTGATGATGGAGAATTGTTCTCTTTGACGAAGAAAACTATGATTTGCAGTTCAGCAGCAAAAAAATTTAAAAAAAAATCAGAACACAACATACCGAAGAAGAAGAAGAAATTGCCGAAGGTATTACCCGCCGAGAGAGATTTCCGAGGGGGAGGAGTGGTTAGGCCACGTGAGATGCGAACCAGGGGAGGGAGATGCGAACGAGAGCACAAAGGGCACGGGAGTATATTAATGTGAACGAAACGCGGTCCACGGGAATCATCCCGCAAGCCGCGTGTTTCACAAATAAAAATCGTAGTTTTTGGATAAGCCGACGAAACACGTGAAACAAATGGTATGACTTCGTTTTCAAAACGCCGCCCGCGCTTATAAGCTGCCCCAAACGCACTTATAAGCTACCCCAAACGGGCCCCAAATAACGAAAGACCAGCTAAATCAAATTATATGCATGAAAGGCAAAGAGAATGCCACTATTTATACGGATGTCTCTTATAGATATATTAGTGTTCCTAATTAGTGTTACCAAAAGAATACTTAAGCTCTACAACCCAAAGAATAAAGCTTGTCTGGCATGGAGGGATGGTTACTCAAAGTACATGCTCTGAAGAGTTTGTATTTCTCAATGAGCTCACAAGGAGTATGATTTTCTTATTATTTGAGTCTAATACTACAACCAAATCCAATCCAAAAGCCGACAATTATTTAAGTGGAGTTCAGCACAATTGGTATCAATGGAGACAATTAAGATAACTTCCAAATTCCTAACCCTCTTTTAAATACCTTCTCCTTTAGCGATTCTTCTATTTATGTACTTAGGTGAAAAAGAGTGAAGTGAAGCTTATGTTGGCTATCTAAATGTAGTGTCCATTGTAGTAAATGTCATCGTAAAAAGTCATAATATACTATAATAACAAAAAGGTCAATACATTCGCTCTATGTTTTGTGTTATGAAAAAGTAATCCCTTAGGTTCTCAATTGTGATCGCGCTTTAAATTTATCAGTCTACATATTTTTATATGATTAATAGGACACGGGAACTTTTGTTCTAAAAAAATTAAAGTTTAAAAGAGACTATTTGTTTAAATGTTCTTGATTAACAAAAAGATTTGTTTGCCTTCTTTCAAGAATATAGGACTACTTTACCTTGATAACCTAGAGGAAAAGGGTAACGTCAAATGCACAATTCTAATCACAAATCATTTTCTTAAACTCATGTTCCTCTCAACCAGTAAAAATGTTTCACTAGAGCTTATCCTTGGTCAAAGCCAATACACACTCTATCAAGGGGTGTAACGCACATTCACAACAAACCAAATATCCTATTGTTCTCTCTCTAAAACCATAAGGCTATGTGCGCTCTTGTCATAAGAACCCCAAATCTAAAATTGATATACATGAGGTCCTAAAACGATACTTTCATGAAACCCTAATTCTTCAACTAAATTTAGCTATCATATCCTCTTCATCATCCAGTATTGATCTTGATCCACCACTCAAAAGTGCATGATCTTCTTTTTCACTTCTTTGATTGATCTTAAATGCTATCTCCACTCTGAAGCACATCATTTGCTAACAGCAATAAAGTTAATTAAATCAACAACTAGGGATTGGATATAGTATCAAAACAACAAAGCATAAGGATTAGAATTTATAACATAGGTTTTTCTACACTTACCAGTCTCTGAATTTCATTATTTTTTTACTTGAACCCATGGTAGACGAAAACTTCTAGCTAAAGTGTTAACATGTTAAACCTAGGCTTGTGCAGGCAATAAATAGAAAACATAAAAAAAGTATTACACTATCTCAACGTTGAAATAACCAATTTATTTGAGCACATACCAGCTATTTTTTTTAATTTATAGTGACAAATATAGATCTTAAGATTTTATTTTATATATAAGGTGTCATAGCAGACATAAGCATCAAATATATAACGTTAATCTAATAATGCAATAATAGTCTAAGAAGCCTCTAGAATAGTATTTCCAATTCTCACTCATCAACAAACAATCAAATACATCACCTTAAACGTCTTGCTTCTATAAATTATACTGATCAATGGTTAAGCCATGAACAACTGTATAAAGTTCACGATCTAAGATTTGAACGTCCATAGTGAAGGAATATTACAACCACATTTCAATAATAAAAAAAAAAAAGCACAAAGTTCAAAGGCATGTTATTTAACTTAAAAGATGGCCAAAACCTCAAACGATATCATAATCAGCATTCTTAAAAAAGAATATTTGTGCCCCATTTCTGACAAATATTAAGACTTAAAGCACAATTCATTTTCATAGACATTTTTAGAATTAGCGTGTATCTAATTAAAGTGGAAATAAAATATTGATAACAAAAATACACCCCCCTTCTCTCTATCTCTCTTTAGCCAACGTTCCAACATTATGGCCTCACCTTACTTCTCTCTCATTACTCTCTTTAGTTTATCTTAACTTGATATTGTTATAGTCAATGTCAACCATACCATTTAGCCTTCCTATGGTGCCACAAGCCACTGCTAGCCTCTCTCCACAGAAACCCTCATTAGCCCTTCAAACTCTCAATTTTCACCCCTCAAATGCTCACAAATTATGAACTAACAAGAGTACAGTTTAACGCTTGCAAAATAATTATAAAAAGATAAATTTTAAAAGGAATAAGTTTGAAATCATATAAAAGAAATTATACTGTTTAATGGTTAACCCATGAACAAATTTATAAAGTTCGTGATCTAAGATTTGAACGTGCATAAAAAATGAATATTACAACCACATTTTAATAAAAAAACAAACTTCAAAGGTATATTATTTAACTTAAATGATGGCAACACCTCATATGATACAATAATCAACATTCACCAAAAAAAAAAAAAAACATTTGTGCCCCATCTCTGACAAATGTTAACACTTAAAAAAGTCAATTCATTTGTCATAGGCATTTTTATTAGTAGTGCATATCTAATTAACGCGGAAATAAAATTTTAAAAATATAAATATACCGCCTCTTCTCTTTCTCTTTTTAGCGAATCTAACGGCATTGAGACCTCACCTTACTTCCTACTCATAACTCTCTTTAGTTTCTCATAACTTGATATTGTCATTGTCAATATCAACCAAACCATTTAGCCTCCCAGCTCTCTCCACACCAACCCTCTTTAACCCTTCAAACTCTCAATTTTCACCACTTCAATGCTCACTAATTACTAATCATGAAACGCGGGAGAATTGTTGAAGACTTGCAAAATAATTATAAAAAACTAGCAAATTTTCAAAGGAATAATTTTGAAAACATATAAAAGAAACGTCATCATTTCATCTTAATCTAATATTCTAAAGTTATTAAAACCTCAATATGATATTAGAGTTAACTCAAACCACAATACAAAACCAAAATATTATTATTGAAATTCAACGGTTACACTGAAGTCTCTTCAAAATAAGAAATAAAACACAAACAAACACAATGACATGACTCTTCTGCGAAGGCATGGCGGAAGGTCAGTGAATAGTGGTGAGGCAGATAGGGAAAGGTGGTGGTAGGCTTATTGGATATGGCCTGGAGGATGAGGGAAACGGGAAGGTTTAGGAGGGCAGGCGGTTAGGAAGAAAGGCTGGTGGCTGGGACAGGAAAGGAGGAGTGGAGGGTTGGCGGTTGGAACTGTGAAAGGTTGACAGCTGGAACAAAAAAGGGGGAGTGGAGGACTAGTGGTTGGAACAGGAAAGAGGGGGTTAGTGGCTGGAACAAAGAAGAAGACTGGCGGCTGGGGCAAGAAAGAAGGTCGGAGGCAGGGCAGCTGGCAGCAATGTGGACAGCCAGAAGGAAGGGAGTTGCAGCAGTTAAGAGGTAGAGGAAAGGGTGACGATGGGTTGTGGAGTGTTGGGGAAGATAAGTATCCTCGTGGGATCGAATATAAGCCAGAACACCCCTCAAACATTTGGAGAAGATTACCACCTCGAGTGAGTTTCAGTCGAAGCATCCCTCACCTTCAAATATAGCCCTATAAGAGAAAACAACTTTGTCGGCTGGCTTGGACAGAAATTCGAAATATGAAAGACAAAAACTACCCTAAGACAGCAAAACACATATTTATAATAACTCGGAGGGGAAGGGGGTCACAGCCCTACCACAAAAAGCCCTAGCCTGTCTAGCCTCTCTACTAGACAAATTCAATTAATGTGTTGAACTGGCTTGGTATAGCCTCCATGATGCCCAACATCAGCCTCCTGTGATTGGGGAAGCTTTGACTTCATTTAGCAAAGTTGCCAGTTGCATGTTGATGGTGATGGAGTTCTTGTAAACTCCCGGAGTTGAATGGACTTCTACTGTGAATCAAGAAACACCTGGATCCCACTGACGACTGACTGTTCCCCAAAACACCGGAAGAGTTTTCTCCACTTGTGAGTATACATTCATATTGTCCACTCTCCCGGGGCCCACTATCGAATCGAGTTGGGTTTATGTGTCACGCATATAATGTTGCATGCTCTCAAAGTAATCCATAGTCGCCTCAATCTGATTTGAAGTGAGGATAGCCTCAACCTCCCCAAATAGTGGTGGTCACGAGGGAAGATATCGACTGTAATATCATGTAATGCCCTCCGTTATGAGTGTCCCATGTCTGGAGTCGGTGACTCAGTCATATCATCCTCTGTCATCACCAAAACTGATCCCACTGATGTTGCTCTGCTAGCAAAGGTGTTGTGAAAAATGACGACAGTCAAACGAAAAATGTAATGAGAAAATTGCACGCAGAAAAAACACCAAAGCGACACACTGATTTACGTGGTTCGGCAAATTTGCTTATGTTCACGGAGCTGCAGAGGATTTTATTTCTTCGAGGAATTACACCGTCGAGCGCCTAAATATTTAAAAGAAAATTTCTATTTGCTTCTCCCTTCCTCTCCCCCTCTCTTCCCCTCTTAGAAGATTTGGCTTGGCCTTGCTTAGCTTTTGGCTTAGCTTATGACAAGCCATAAGAGGTTATTTATAGAAACTAGGAGAACGGTAGATGTTCCGGTAGATGGGAAGGTAGGTGGCGAGAAGTGGGATTCTTAATTAGGAGGCTAATTAAATTACGGTGAACTGGATCTCCACATTGCTCAACGATTCTCCCACTTGGAGACTAAGACACTGACTGCATCACCTACTGGCTGTACCGACATTTTCCTCAAACATGATATCCTCCACCTCTACAACTCAAAACTGTCTTCATGTCAGAAGACCAGCTGAAGTCGAGCACAACTTCAACTTCTCACGAGTAACACCCTCAGTTGACATATCACCGTCAACGTGGTCTTGTACCACCAAGTTTTTTCCTGTGTTACTCTTGTATCTGCTTACAACTCTCACTGCATTAATATCTTGCCCCTGCTGAAAGTCCTTTTCAACAAGTCCAGTCTTGTACCTCTTACTACCACCAAACGCAATCTTCACCCGACATGCCCACTTGTTGTGGAATGTCTTCTTCTTTAGTAGAAGTTCTGTCAACTCCCAAGTCTGATTCCCTGATAGGGAATCGTTCTCCTCCTTCTTGGTCAGCTCTCACTTGCTCGAATTCTCATCTTGCAAAATTTCTTCATAGCTCTGTGGTTCTCCATCATCTGTCTGTACAAGGTTCGGTTTTCCTGCCTTTGGCGCTCTGCCACTTTTCAAGAAACTGACATTTTTCTGCTTCCTTATAATGCACCTCTGACACATGTGTCCTCGCCTGAATAAACTTGTAGTTATATATAGTGTGTCAGTTTTCTTATCCCGAGCCAGTACTAATGTTTTTTTGGTAACTTTCCAGGTGTTATTTAAGAACACCAAATGACCATCCTCATTGAGCTACCCAATAGAGATGAGATTTTTCTTCAACTCAGGAACATGTCTGGCCTTTTGCAAAGTTCATTTGTTATTATTAGATAGTGCAATATCAACGTCTACCATCCCCACCACGTCCAGAGTTTTTTCCATCAGCCAGATGTACCTTCCCTAAGTTACCTGCAACATAATTTCGCATTAACTCTCAGCGGGAAGATGTATAGAAGGAAACCCCTAAATCCAGTATCTAGTCATCAACAGAACTGTGAGCTGTCAGCAATAACGCATCTTGTATTTCTTCAGTCACAACATTAGCGCCATCATTTTTCATCTTGTTACAATTCATGTAGTTCATTTTTATATGGTCAGCCTTGCCACAATTCCAGCAGGTTGTCTGCTGACCAGACTTTGATTTCGATCTTCCTCTGTTTAAGTTCTTGTCATGTGATCTCCCTCTGAAATCAACATTCAGCATCGAACTTGAACCCGGGGTCTCACCAAAATCTTTCCAACGCACCTCCTCAGCCAAAATCAAATCATGAATATCATTATATTTCAGCTTAGAATTCCCCGAAGAACTGCTAACTGTCATTCTCATGGTTTCTCAGTTATTTGGCAATGAAGCCAATAATATCAGCGCACGTAACTCATTATCAAAATCAATTTCAACAGATGACAATTGATTTGTGATAGTATTAAAATCATTCAAGTGCAAAGCAACAAACACACCTTCCGTCATTTTCAAGTTGAATAAATATTTCATCCAGTGCACCTTGTTATTCGTCGGTGGCTTTTCATACATACCTAATAAAGTCGTCATAAAATCTGCAGTAGTCCTCTACTTGATGACGTTGTGGGCAACTGATCTGGACTGGGTTAATGATATAACCCCCAAAACCTGTCAATCAAATAGATTTCATTCATTCTCGTCCAACTTTTCCGGTTGTTTTCCCAGTAACGGAAGAGAAATTTTTTTCTCATAGAAGTAGTCCTCTATCTACATCATCTAGAAAGCAAAATCTGTGCAATTAAACTTCTCGATCTCTGATACCATCACATCGTCTCCGCCCATCGTTCTTCCTTTGATCTGAAACCACGACTCTGATATCAGTTGTGAAAAATGACGATAGTAAAATGAAAAATGAAAAAAGAAAATTGCACGCAGAAAAAACATCATAGCAACACACTGATTTACATGGTTCGGCAAATTTGTCTTCGTCCACGGAACTGCAGAGGATTTTATTTCTTCGAGAAATTACACCGTCAAGCATCTCGACGTTTACAAGAAAATTTTTATTTTATTTTCTCCCTTCCTCTCTCTCTCTCTTCCTCTCTTTCTCTCTTAAAGGACTTGACTTGGTCTTGCGTGACTTTTGGCTTAGCGTATGACAAACCATAAGAGACTATTTATAGAAACTAGGAGAGAGTTAGGTAGGAAGTAGGTGAGTGATAGGTGGGAGGTAGGTGAGCGGTAGGTGAGCGGTAGGCGGGTGTGGTGGGTGAGCGGTAGCTGAGATTCTTAATTAGGAAGCTAATTAAATTGCGGTGGATCGGATCTCCACATTACCCAACAAAAGACACCTGTGATCTCGAGCTCCTCCGAAGAGAGAAGGGCGACGTGTTTCCCAACCTTGGTGAAGGTATAGGTGTTTTAGAATCTGACATGCTGAGTTCTACGGTCAAATTGCTACGACCTCCCCAACAATAGGTGGCAAGCATTCATGGATACCGCGTACATCACACCTAATTTTGCAGCTGGCTCCCAATAAGGCTGCAATTGCACCACATTGCTAATAGCGGGCTACAGGCCCCCAGATAATAGGCAATGGCGTTCCTCTGGCTCAACCAAATCATACTTCATCTGCAATGGGTCAAACCACACCATGAATTGCTCTACTGATAGGTATCTCTGTTGCAGATGATGGAATCTCATAAACATATCTTGGCAGCAGAAGGGTGGAAGGTGTTTCCATTGCATCGCTCTCTTCATCTTTTCGCAATTGAAAATCTTATCATTGTCTTTTATTTTCCTCTGTCTCTGCATGCTGTCCCATGACAAGGATGCGCTCTTTCTCAATTTGATAGTTAAAAGCTTCACCCTTTTAGCTTATAGCACCTCTCTGTACTCAAAGATCCTCTTAATTGATTGTAGTCATTCGATAAATACATCTGGATCCGTACCTCCATCAAACTCTAGTAGGTCCACCATTATTATGATGTCTCTATGTTCTCCATATGTGACATTTGATATTGGATTCCAAAGCATCGTGGCCTTTCTTCTTCGTCGATGAAATCCTTTCCAAGGGGTTGAAATTCTCTTCTCTTTCGCCTCTTCGACTTACCCTGTCACCATTGATGGTAAGTCCCCTGAGTTTCATCCTCAATATCTGCAAGCCTCCGCTGAATTAGGTGGATCTCTCACAGTGTCTCTTTTTGAGTAGGCTCAAACATGTATCTCCTTGGCGGCATAGATTTAGGGTTGAGAGGCAAAAAAAGGGCAAAAACAATGATTTAAGGTTGCTAATTTTAAAAATGAGCAAGGGGGCATTAGAGTTAGGTCAAGGTTTTGGCTATGGTTTGAGAATATTAAAGAAAATTTTTGGTAGAGGGTTGAGGCGGATAGTAGGAAACCCTATGATAGGACTAGAGTTAGGCTAACTCTGACACTAAAAGATATCGGAGTTGGACAAAACCATAATAAAAAGCGAAAATATTATTACTTAAATTCAACGATTACATTGAAGACACTTCAAAACAGGAAATAAACAACATACCAACATAGAGACACGTCTCTCCTGCAAAGGCACGGCGGAAAAGGCCGGTGAATAGTGGCGACGCAGAGAGGTATAGGTGATGGTAGGCTGGTTGGATGCGGCCTGGAGGGTTAGAGAAATAAGAAGGTTTAAAATGTCTGACGATTAAGTAGGAAGTCTGGTGGCTAGGACAGGGAAGGAAGAGTAGAGAGCTGGTGACTGGAACAGATGAGTAGAGGGCTTACGAGTGGAACAGGAAGAGGGGTGGTGGCTACAACTGCGAAGGAGGTTGGTGGCTAGAACAGGAAAGAAAGAAACAGAAAAAGCAGTTGGCAACAAGATGGACAGCCAGAAGGAACGAAGTTGCGACGGCTAGCAAGGTGAGGAAAAGGTGACGGTGGGCTGCTGAGGAGAGTTGGGGAATATAAGTATTCCCGCGGGATCGAATATTGTCGGTGCACCTCGAAAGGTTTGGAGAAGAACATCAACTCAGGTGAGTTATAGTCGAAGCACCTCCTCGCCTTTGAATATAGCCTTAGAAGGGAAAAAAAACTCTGATAGATGGCTTGGATAGAAAATTGAAATTAGAAAGACAAAAACTGCCCTAAGATAGCAAATAACATATTTATAAAAACTAGTACAGGGGGGCAACCTTATCCTAAGAAGCCCTATCCAATCCAGCCTCCCTATTGGATCGGTCCAACTATTGTGCTAAACCGAACTATTTGAACCTCCATTACACCCTGTGTCACAATAACTTGACCAAAGGAAGGATGGAGGCTTCTTTATCCTTATCCTAAGAATAAAGAAGCATTATCCTAAGAAACCCTATCCAATCCAGCCTCCCTGTTGGACCGGTCCAAGTATCGTGCTAAACCAAACTGTTTGAACCTCCATTACACCTCGTGACACAATAACTTGACCAAAGGAAGGATGGAGGCTTCTTTAAAAATTGAATAAAATAGAAAAATAATTTCTTGAAACCTAACATACCAAGAGACGTGTAAAAAGCAAAGCAACAGAGCAATTTATCCCCAATGATTCCTGATTTACAAGTTTATCACCCAGTCATGGTTGGGCTTATTAAATCAAGCTCAAATTTGCATTGACAACCCAGCTACGGTCATGCCAACTCAACATGGAATCAAATTGAGTCAATCTTAAATCAAAACGAGCTTATCTCGATATAATAAATAACTTCTATACATATATTCATTTATTTTGTGAGCACTCTATTTCTAATAAATTATATTTGCATATAAAGTTGGAAAGTGATTTGTCTAAATGATTAAAAAATCACTCAATATCTTTCTTTTCTCGGATCAAGTTTGGATCTAATTGAGATTGGATAAACACTAAAAATAGCAGGCTTGACTCGTAGCCAGCCCATATGACTTTGAGGCATCCAGAGTCAAGCTTGTACCAGATCAAGGTTAACTA
This sequence comes from Phalaenopsis aphrodite, assembly GCA_003013225.1. NCBI lineage: Eukaryota > Viridiplantae > Streptophyta > Magnoliopsida > Asparagales > Orchidaceae > Phalaenopsis > Phalaenopsis aphrodite. Next base: position 100,003 of record NEWO01000193.1, on the reverse strand, counting down.
ATTTAAAACTTAATTATGCCTATTGTTTTACTACCCGATCGTTCCCATTGACCAATAATATTAATTTTAACTTTTGTGGCTACATTTGAGGAAAGAAATTTATTAGAATTATTAGCTTTATTTTCTTTCTTTATTTAGCTTCATTTGCTTTCTTTATTTTTCTCCGTTTCCATATTTATGAATTTCTGAATTTAAGTTTTTCCTTTTATGTGAGTCATGTAATGTGTAATTATACATCACTTTTCTATCAATGAATTATGGGGCTCTATTCTCTAAAGTTCACATGGTATCAGAGCAATGGTTCTAACCCTAGCAGTCGTCAGACCTTTTTCCAACCAGCCAGATCTCCCTCAAGCAGGTCAGATCTCCTTCCAGCTGGCCTAATTGATTTCCTGCTATTCTTGGTTCTTCCCAGTTGGGTTCCCGCTGCTACTCCTCTCGCCTATATTCCCAACCTTTTTTTCCTTCTCGGTTATCCTTCCCATGAGAGTTGGTGTCCACCTACTCTGTCCGCATTTCTCCGCAAGACTTGGTGTCTACCCGCTCTATCTGTGATTCTCCCACAATTCTTCTACGAGTCTGCCCAACCGAAAGTTATGCCTACTGTTCTACTAGGCTAGCATTTACAGTAGTTGTTTCATCCTACAGTTGAAACACTCTTATGTCTCATCAACCCAATATCACCTTTGGCTCACTAGGAATCATGGAAGACCACCACTAAGCCTCTTTCCAACAATTTACTTGAGTCAACTAGAGCATCGACACCAACCTCAATCCATTCCTGGACTGAAGAACCAAAAAACCACATGAACTTCTTAACCACTGCCCATAAACTTAATGCCTCTAACTTTCTCCAATGGTCCCAAGCTGTGTCATTGTTCGTTAAAATACACAGGAAACTCGGCTATCTAACTGGTATGATTTGTGAACCTCTGAAGACTGATCCAACATATGCAGCATATGAAGTGAAGAATTCCATCGTCATGTCGTCACTGATCAGTTCCATGGAGACTGCGATTGTATGTTCATATATGATTTTTCCTTTTACCAATGTCCTATGGAATACAGTAAGAGATACCCATGCAGACGTAGAGAACTCCAACCAAGTTTATGATGTGTCCAAGAAGACCCGCGAAGCAAAACAAGGATCAAGAACTATGACCCAATACTAAAATGATTTGATGACCTTATGAATGGACTACGATCTCTACTATAATTACACGTGGGAAACATCGACAAATATCTCCCTTTTTCAGAAAATTGTAAAAAAAGATTGCATATTCCAATTTCTATCAGGTCTTAACAAAGACCTTGATGAAGATCAAGGTCGTATCCTTAGTCTGAACCCCTTCCTTCTGCTCGTTTTGCTTTCACAGAAAATCGAGATTCAGAAAATTTTTATGCTTGACACTTCCATTTAAGTAGAATCACCTGCCTTAGCCACTAACAGCGTTCACCAGTGATCAAAGCCTCCTCAAGCCACTGGGTCCACTTGTAATTATTATTACAAACTCAATCATCCTCGAGAAAAGTGTTGGAAACTTTATAAAAACCGGCATACAAACCTTCAAACAAATCCTTCTCTGTCAAGGACCTGACTACTACTACATTTGAATTTACTAAGGTACAACTAGCTCCCAATCGAAACACTCTGGAATCACCCAACTCTCTTAAAAGTCAGATGCAGCAATAAATCAAGCTACTCGAATCCAATCAGTTCACTTCTGGACCATCAGCCTACCACGTCCGTCAAGGTATCATCCCTTATGGCACACTTGTTTTTCTAGTTCATGGATCATTGACTCAGGTGTCGCGGACCACATGACTTGATGCTCTCAAGTTTTCTCAACATATTATACATGCTCTAAGAAAGATACAGTTAAAATTATTGATAACTCATGTAACTCTATTGCTGGTAAATGGTCGATTGTGTTAACAACCAGTTTAATTTTGAAATCTGTGTAATATGTCCCTCTGTTGAATTGTAACATGTTATCTGTGAGTAAACAAACACGAGACATGAATTGTGTTGCTAATCATCGTTTTGGTCATCCAAGTTTTCAGAATTTAGAATATTGTATCCATCTATGTTTACTAATAAAAATTTTGTTAACTTCAAATGTGAGATTTGTCAATTAGCTAAAAGCATCGTGTTCCTTATCCATCACATCCTTACACACCTTCCACTCCATTTCTCTTATTCACAGTAGCTTGTGGGGACTCTCTCGCACCCCAAGTACAGTAATAAACGATGTTTTCTTACTTTAATTGATGACCACATTCAAATGATGTGGGTATATATCTTAAAATATAAATTTGAAGATATCGCCATCTTCAAAAACTTTCACTTCTTCGTTTTGACCCAATTTAAAACTTCAATTCAAGTACTTTGAAATGACAATGACCGTGAAGATTTTAACTCTGTTTTAGGTGAGTTCTTGGTAAGTAATGACATTTTCATCATATCTCATGTACGGACACTCAACAAAATGTAGCTGAGAGGAAAAACCAACACCTTATCGAAGTAGCTCACACCATTATGCTTCAATCTAATGTCCCAAAAAAGTTTTGGAATGATTTCGTGCTTATTGTCACCTCTCACATCAATTGAATTCCCACAAAAATTCATAACTTTAGAACTCCATTAGTCATCTTGATATCTTGTTTCCCATTCAATCAGTTCTTCACAACTCTTGAAACCAAAATTGTTGGGTGCACAGCCTTTGTTCAAAACACTACCCTAATCGAAGTAAGCTCGATCTCAGGCCTATAAAATGTGTATTTCTCAGATATTTTGCCACTCAAAAATGTCATCGGTGTCTTGATCCTACCACAAATAAACTCTACGTAAATGTTGATATCTCCTTCTTTGAAAGCGTTTACTACTTCTCAGACACTGCCCCAAGTGAGGAGCTTGATTTCTTAAATACTATTTTGTATCCAACATCTGTGGATATGTCTCCAACCACTATATCTGAGGAGCCCTCTGTCCCTTTGGATCTGCCACCTGTATACTCAGCGCACTCATGTTCCCACTCTGGAGCTCGCTAACTCTTTACAGGACCAGGAATCCATATTGAATGACATTCCCAGAACTGACACCGCTCCGAATGAGGAGGTGAGTTCTCTTGATGACGTAGGTAATCAGGCAAGTACTCTTTATTCCATGAAAAAATATGTCTCTTTCCATTGTGTGTCACCGACCTACAAAGCATTTGCAACTGCCTTGACGAATCATCACTTTCCACTATTGAAACAACATTAGCTGGCCCTTTGATCATTTGAACACAATAAGGACACTTACAAGCATACGAAGTTTATTATAAGGAATCATTTGATCTGGATGCTAAATTAAACAGTATCCGAGTCTTACTTTCTCTTGCTGTGAATTTGGACAAGCCACCGCTCCAACTAGATGTCAAAAATGTTTTTCTAAATGAGGATCTCATAGAGGAGGTGTACAAGTGCCTCCCTCCAAGTTTTAACTCTGTTGTCTCCCGTGGACAAGTGTGCCGACTGTGGAAGTCACTCTAGGAATTAAAACAATTCCCAATAACCGGATTCGACAAGTTCACAAAAGTGGTAATGAGTTATGGTTTTTCTCAGACCCAATCAAACCATACTCTTTTCTTTAGACATTCCCCCAGTGGCGAATTGCAATCCTTATTGTATATGTCGACGATATCACGCTCACTGATGATGATGTACTAGCATTTGAGTCTTTGAAAGGTATTCTTGCAACTTTATTTAAAATGAAGGACTTAAGATAGCTCTAGTACGTCTTGGGCATTGAAATTAATTGGTAATCTCAAGGAATTTTCCTGTCTCAGCACAAACGTGTTTGATCTATTGGCAGAGATAACCTACTCTTATGCAAATCAATGGCAATTCCAATGGATCCCAATGAGAAATTAGTTGATGATCCAATGTGGGTCCAGTAAATAAGACTCATTACCAACATCTTGTGGAGAAACTTATTTCTCTCACCCATACTCCCCCGACATTTGTCACTCAATAGGTATTGTGAGTCAATTAATGCATGATCCCTAAGAGCACCGTCTCAGAGTTGTCCATAGAACCCTCTACTACTTAAAAGGCATATCGGGCACAGGTATATTTTTTTGCGTCACACCTCATTCTATTACTATTTAAATGAATGCAAATTGGACCAGGTTCATCCATGATCGGCGATCAACTTTAAGATATTGCTTATTCATGAGGGGAAATCTTGACACGTGAAAAAGCAAAAAACAATCTATTGTGGTATGGAGTAGTGCTGAAGCCGAGTTTCTCTCCATGTCCTTGGATATCTGTGAAGTTTTTTGGTTACACATCATGCTCCGTAAATTACGTCAGTGTTTTTCTGCTCCTCTTCATCTATTTTATGATAATAAAGCCTCCACCAGCATTGCCCATAACCCGGTCCAGCATGATCGCACCAAGGATGTAAAGATTGACCGTCACTTCATTAAGGAAAAGCTTGATTCAGGAGAGATTTGTATTTCATTTGTTCCATCCAATGATCAATTAGCAGATATCCTCGCCAAAAATCTTCCTCGGTCGTTATTTGCCGATTTCAAATCCAAGTTGAACATAATGGATATGTATGCTTCAACTTGAGAGATTTTGATAGAATTATTAGCTTTATTTACTTCCTTTATTCAGCTTATTTGCTTTCTTTATTTTCCTTCATTTCCATATCTATGTATTTCTAAATTAAGTTTTTCCTTTTATGTGGCCTTTGTAATGTATATTTATACACCTCTTTTCTATCAAAGAATTATGCTGCTCTATTCTCTAAATTTCACAATATTCATAAATAATTCTGCTAAAAATGCACATGTATGAGAGAATCAATTACGAAAGAAAATGGAAGTGCTGCTCATACCTAAGTATGCTGTAGTGGAAACTTTGTTGGGGCATGGGGACTTACATACATGCCACCCAATTCCTATATATTTACTTCTCAAACACCTAAACATTGCTTTTTACATTTATACCAGCCAAATGTTCCACATCAAATAAAATATACCACCATTTTGACTTTTAAAAAGTGATATACAGCATTTTATAGGTAAGGTGGTATTTATGTAAAAATTCAACTTTGGGTGTTAGATATGTAAATACATGAAAATTGAGTGGTATTGATGTAAATCTACCAACTTTCTTTTATTTTCATGTTTACACGTATTTACATTAAAATATGATACTAGAATTCACATCTAAATAATGAAGAAGTTTATTTAACATATAGTTCATCAACTACATGTAAAATCCTTAATCCAAGTACAAAAAAAAAGCTTCTATTAGTAGGTTTCAAGAGATGAAATTCGTGATCGCCATTTAGTTTTCTCTCTCATAATCAAGAAAAAATATATGGAAATATAATGCCTGGCATCAGCATGCCGCCGCAATGGCATGTATTGTGAGTAACATTTTCCAATTATTTTATTTTCCTTTTCAAAATCCATACAACTAAGAATAGCAATGTATCTATTTCAGTTTTTTAGTTCAGAAGTCAGCCTTCCGTAATATCCTTCGGAATACAGATAACTTGTTCAAGAGAGACGTCTGAAGCACAAGTACAAAATGCATAAAATGCAACCTTTTCATGAATTAATTGACACCTTGCATCAAATAAGTTAGTCGGTTCCTAAACATAAGTAATTAATGAAGATTAATACATCCAAAAAAAGCATAAAAATCTAACAATAATATTTCGGTTGGAAATTATCGAGACTAAAAAAAAACAAAGACATAAATGCAAAGTGTTCTTCTCATTTAATGTACACAACAAAAAAACAAAAAACAAAAAAATCAAAACTAATGACATTTCTCCATAATTTTAGTTACAGAATGGACTCGTCGCATTGTTGAAAACTAAGCCAAGTACTCTATCACTATCTATCAATCACAATCCACATACTTTATTTAAGACAACAGTCACATTAATGATGGACTTTTAAATTGATTACACCACAAATTCATACTTCAATCAAATTTTACAAGGAAAATGCACAAGACGTCAGAAACTAATGAGCGTTTAAATCCTACCAAAAAGATTTATTTAATCTTTCAAAAGTTAATATTATCATACATCCATAAATTATAGCGGCATTTACATACACACCACCCAATTCCTATGTATTCACATATCTAACATCTAAAGTTTGCTTTATTACATTAATACCACTCGAATCTTTCATATAAGATAAAAAATATAACCATTTCAACTTTTAAAAAGTGAAATACACCTTTTCAATGCAAAGGTAAAGTGGTATGTCCGTAACAATTAAAGTTTAGGTGTTAGATGTAATATACTAAGGAATTGATTGGTATGCAAGTAAATATTCCTAATTTGTAAAGATACTATCCCGTGAAGATGCCAGAATTGCAAAAGGAGGACAAAAGCATATATCTGTTAAAACAACTGGCTAATGAAAATCAACAGGAGAAAAAGCTCATAAATTGAGTATATTGTGCATCATAATACATGCCTGGCAACAGGATCAATTTTTTCTTTTATTTCAGCTTTTTCTTTTTCTGACAATTGTCCATGTTGATTGCTAAGAGAGAACATATATGGAGAGAGAGGATGTGACACATTAACAAAAAGCATTTCAAACATCACACTATTCCGCCGAATTTCTTCCTTCTGTATAAAAGCAAATTAAGATTTGTCACAAAAAGGGCATTTTTTTAGCTGGCCAATGATACAATGTCCAGTTATATACCGTCAAAGTATGTTGTACATTCTTAATTTCAGCAAGCAAGCGATCTTCCTCTATAAAAGGAAGCTTAGCAACACCCTTCAACAAAGAACAGCAAGTTAAAATATATATATATATCAAGGATTCAACTACTCTTCAAATAAGCATAAACAAAATTTAAAATTAACAGACCTGCCAAGAATATCTCTTTCCATTCATGTCAACCTCAAAATCTATAAAGATAGAAGTCATAGCGAAAAAGTTCAATCTTATTTGGAAGTAAAATATTAGAGAAAAGAACTTATGAAACAAAAAAATTAAAAAAATAAAAATAAAAACAAAAACCTGTGGGATAGAAATCAATAATGGGTGAGTTCGGATCACTCATCAATCGCCTGTAATGAAATGGTAAAGCATGGGCACTGCAAAAAGCCAAAATTTAGTTTTGCAAAAATTTTGGGATCGTGGTTAATTATTAAAGTGTACCTTGCAGCTGGAAACACTCCCATTAGCTGACTGAATGGCTTGAAAGGAGAGCCAAGTTTGAATTCTATATTCAGTTGGCCCAGACCCTTGATATCAGAGGCAAACGGTGCATAGTGGTAGGGGTAGAACCTGAAAAGGTAAAAGCGAAGGACCCAATAGAAGTTAAAACAAAAGAGAAGGTGAATAAAAAAATAAACTAAATAACAAAACAGTTCACTTCAAAGGCAACTTTTTTAAGAACCGTACAAAAAATAAAAATAAAAATAAATCTTTTTTAAGAACCTTTAGTTCCCATTAATGCAAACACGAATGCCCATTTTTTTGGCAAACAATCTCGTCTTTGTTCAACCAAATGGACAAAAATCTAAAAAAAAAAGATATAAATAAACTATAACCTATGTAGAGTCCAAAACCCCGTAATTGTGAGCTTTTTCTACACTCCTTGACATGAGAACTTAATTTCCTAGGAATTACGGAAAAAGAAACCACAATTTGTTGGTTTTAAAATTTAAACCAACCAAATGAGAAAATATGCCATTTCTTATAACCCAATCCAACAATACAAAAATCTCATGTAGTAAAAAATCATTCTCCTTCCATTGTCAATCTTTCGGGTGGTGATTTATATATCTCAATCGGTTGCAAGAGTTAAAAACTCTTTTATCTTGTATATTTTATTTGATTAGTGATTTCGTCTTTTTTCTGATTTTTTTTTTTTCCCTATCTCAGATTGCCTTCTTGACTGTGCTCGTTGAGTTTTCACCAACCCCTTTCTCCAGTATCAATTGCTGCAGAACTAGCCTAACACCAACTCCATCCTAGAGCTACCAAAATCCACCCAAACCTAAACCCATCAAACTATAACCAATTCCTCATTTAGCCCCAATTCTCCCTTGTTGATTTTCAAAATCAGCAAAACATTAAATCAGCCACATACAACCTCTTTCACATTCCAAACCTAAACCCACCAAACCATAGCCAAATCTCCACCTAACCCTAACTCCTCCCTGCTTATTTTCAAAATCAGCAAATCTAAATTAAATTTTTGCACCTTAAATACATCTCAAACATCCTCTTTCAACTCCCAAACCTAAGCCCTAGCTATGCCACCGAGGAGACAAAGTGTCATGAGTTGAAGACCCTCTAATCCTGGGACGCTATAGCAGCTCTGTCACCTTCAACGTGGCTGATCTAACACCTTATTATGAGAAATCAAAAACTTCAACATATAAGATCGAAGCTCTACCAACCCCGGTAGATAGATGTGGGGCGGGGAGGAAACCCCGAACTACCTCGGTCTAAGTGGGGGAGGATCAATCGACCATCTCTCTAGGGCCATGGTTGTTACACACTCCTAATAATTGCAAGGGTAATTTTGTTTGTTTGTTTTTTATTAGGTTTAGATCCTTTGTTGAATATAAAGATGTAGTCTTTTATAGTATTATGGATCATTTGTTCATTTTATTTTTGTGAGGGTTTGTGCTCCCTTTGTGGTTCCCAGATGAGTATGAGTCTGTATATACAAAGTTGGATAGTGGCAACTCTATCCCTCTGTTGTTGCTCATGACATCTCGGGTCTCCTTTCTTCATCAATCCTTCGAGTAGTGATTTATGTATCTCCATTGTTGCAGAGAGTAAGAAACACATGTATCTTGTATAATTTATTTGATTAGTACATGGCATTCTTGTTCTAGTTGTTTTTTTTCCTGTTTTGATTTGTTTTCTTGATTGCTCTTTTTGAATTCTCTCCAACCCACTTCTCCGGTATCAAAAGTTACATGTTAAAGGAAATAAAAATTAGCACAAAAGCTCACTTTTGTATCTAATTAACAATTTCTTCTTTCTAGTTATATTACTCGACATAGAAAAGTAATTCAGAAAAACATGAATCCATTACAGCAACAACAAAGTTTTATCCCACTAAGTGTGATCGGCCACATGAATCTTTTTTCTCCATTGTGAACTATTTAGTGTCATATTTTCATTTAATTCTAAGAGATTAAGATCATTTTTATACAATATGCATAAGCCTTTTTAGACCTACCTCTGCATTTCTTAAAATAAGTCACATTTAAAACATATATTCTCCTAACCGGATCATCATATGGTCGACGTTTAATATAACCAAACCATCTAAGACAACTCTCTAATCTTGTCCACCACTAGAGCAACACCAACCCTTTCACGGATAAATTCGTTTTGTATTTTGTCATTAAGTGTCAAGTCATTCATCCACCTAAGCATTATCATTTCAATAACACTTTATTTTATGCTTCTCTTTTAAAAGCAAGCATTCTGCTCCATATAGCATTACAAGTCTCACCACCATCATATAATTTTTTTCCTTCAAGTCTATAAGTGGTACTTTTCCCAGCACACAATAAGTTTGTTGCATTCCTCCACTTCAACCAACCAACCTGAATTCTACTACTAACATCCCTATCTACATCACTTTCACTTTGAACAATAAACCCGATATAACTAAAATGTTCACACTTTTTAATAATTTGATTGCCCATAGTTACAACTCCGCCGCTGGAGCAACCACTACTAAAAATTACATTCCATGTATTCAGTCTTAGATTTACATAAACGAAGGCTTTTAGACTCCAATGCAGACCTCTACAATCAAGTTTTTTTCCTGAACTTTTTCTATAGTCTTATCCATAAGAAGGATATCATCAAAGAAAAGCATATAAAATGGTACATCCTCCTGTAAATGTCCAATAAGAGCATTCATAACTAAAGCTAAAAGATATGGGCTTAAAATCGATCCCTAATGTAATCCAACTAAAATAGCAAAATACTTGGTCAATCCTCCTACTGTTCGCACACAAGTAACAGTTCCAGTATATATATCTTTAATTACCTGAATATAAACCATATCAAAGCCTTCCTTTTCTAAAACCCTCCAAAGCACTTCTCTTGAAACATTATAGTAAGCTTCTTCTAAATCAATAAAAATCACATGTATATCATTGTTACTCCTCTTGTGCTTCTTCATCAAACCTCTCAATAGATATACAGCTTCCATAGAAAACTTACCTGGCCTTCCATAGCAGACTAGCCCAGCAAAAAAATAATTATAATTAAAGCGTTCAAACAAATTCAACAAGATGATATAAACTAACTTTCAAGTAAATATAATTCTATTTTATACAAGAAAACACAATAAAATTTCATGTGTAAAGGCTCATTTAAGAAAAAGAAACAAAGAAAAAATTAGTTGGTTCTGCCAAATAAGATGGGAGATGAGAGCGAGGCGATCGTGGGTGCAAACTAAGAAAGAAGGGTGATGGACGGTGCATGTAGTTGATTAAATAGAGAGAGGAGGTGGGGGAATGAGACAGAGTGAATGAGAGAGAAGAGGGGAGGGGGGGAGAGGGGAGAGAGGGTGGGAGAGCAAGTCAAGCAGGACCAAGCAGCTCAATTCAATGGCACAATCGTGTGTGGACTCGACTAATCATGTGCGAGCACAAGAGAAGAACTAACCTCAAGGATAGGTCTTCTGTTCAAACATTCATCAAGTTAAATTTTCACCTAATTTTTAATATGTAGATTAGTAAAAGGCTTAATAGAGAAATGGGAATGAACTGAGTAATAAAATATGAAGTAAAAAATATTTGAGGCATCTTCAGAAGTCAGAAACAAAGTGTTATAAGTACATTTGATATTAAGAAATTGAAGGTATAATCATAAAATCATGTTATCATTAAAATTATAAATTAAATATTATAACGATTGATTTAGTTATAAATCAAATACTAAAAAATGATCTTAATTTATTAGAACTAGATGAAAATATGACACTTAATAGGACGCAATGGAGGAAAAGGATTAATGTATATAGAACTTGTTAAGACATTGTTATTGTTGTAGTTAAATAAATGATAGAAATAAAGAACACTACGTATTAAAATATGCATATACATATAAATACATATATATGTATATCTATATATACACATATATGTATAACCATATATACATATATATAAATCTATATCTATATATA
>NEWO01000193.1:50272-88771 GCA_003013225.1 Phalaenopsis aphrodite | reverse complement strand
ATATATATATATATATATATATATATATATATATATATATATATATATATATATATATATATATATATATATATATATATATATATAGGGACAAAGCGAGAGAAATTGATGATATTTTAAAGATATTTCTAATTAATAAAAATTTAAGAAAACAGCTGTAATAATTTATCAAACATTGAATTAATGATTAGCAAATATAAATTATGATTTATGGACTACAAATATAGCAGAAATTAACTAAATGTGACTCATATTACATAAATAGAGCAAAGTAAATTAAAAAAAAAACTAAGGGACATCTATATATACCACCCAATTCCCATGCATTTACATATCTAACACCTAAACTTTAGTCTTCATATTTATACAACCTAAAAATTTTTTGTATGACATCAAAAATACCACTAGTATAACTTTCAAAAAGTGAAACACACCTTTTTTATACATAGTTAAGGTGGCATATATATGTAAAAATTGAAGTATAGGTGTTAGATATGTAAATACATAGAACTTAAGTCGTATGTATGTAAATCTTCCAAATAAGTAACGCTTAAGTTATTGATATTTGACAAAAGATTTGTAAGGTTAATAAGCTAATTAAAAAAATATAAAAAAGTCAAAATGATCCCCCACCATTTACATGAACCTAAAATCGTCTCAGACTATGTAAAAGGACAATTTAGTCCCCATGATATTTAAATAAAAACCAAAATGATCATTTGAGGGAAATGCTTTAATCCCCATTTAAAGATTAAAGAGTCTACGTACATTTAAGTCTTTATTTAAATAGTGTTATATTATATAGTATGGGACCATTTTTTCGCATGCAATCGAGGGATCTTTCTTCTCTTTTTCTAAAATATGTTAAAATCAAAAAATAAGATCAATTAAAAAATAATTAAATAATATGATTAAATTGTAATAACACAAAGGTATAAATTAATTAATCTGAATGTTTTCATTATTACCGTAGGTATAAAATTTAAGGAGAGGAAGCTCGAGGAGTAAAAAAGCTAAAATTCAAATCTATTAAAGTTCAAGTACATTTTCTTTATTTCTAACTCAGTTGCACTAGATAAATATATTTATAATTTAATTTACACATATGATGATATAATGCTTTATGATAAGAACATTTTTAAGATAGTGTCTAATAATTTAACGTTCTCACAATTGATATGTTATTGTTTCAATTAAAATGCCTTCATATTATTTCAAGAAGGTTTACTCTAAACGATGCATCATTTCCTCATAAAAATATAATATGCTAAAAGAAAAATATAAATTGATGCATAGAAGAGTAATTGCATAAGCATGATGATAGATCAAGTTCATCTTCTTATAATATTAACTAAAGACACTAATATGCCCTTGCATTGATGGATTACCTTCTAGCTCAAACAATTGTAAAATAAGACCAACAACCTCCTATATTGACAAGGGATATATCGATCGAAGGCGAATTGATACATTTCACCTTAGACAATAGTGAACTTTTCATAAACTTTGATATGCCTACTAAAAATGTATATGTCAAAAGTGATTTATATTATGTATAGATGATACTTTTTAAAATAGATGTATACACACACACACACACACACACACATATATATATATATATATGAAAAGCCAAGGGATGATTTTATTGAAATAGAAAATGTACATAAAGGTTGTATGAGAGGGCCCAATAGAAACACTCTACCCATACAATACCAAATACAGTACTACCCCAACAAAAAGATACAGATGACTCAAAAATTTAAAACATGCAGAAAACATGTAGCTAGGGACGAGCCAGTTTAGTCATGCCTCTTCCTCTAGTTTTAGGAGTGGATTCAGATAACAAACTTTGAAGTGTTTGTGTCATTACCAAGAGTAACCAAAGTATTATCCATTAAGTTTCTAAGTTGGAGTGTGCCCCCAGCCTTCTTCTTCTACCGAGAAGTGTAAACCTGTCATTCTTCATCTGAAGACTGGCTCATGTGATCCTCGGTCTAATTATATATTAGAACCGCAATAAAAAGAAAGACAGTCGTTGCCACGATGATAGGTTTTAGTGCATGTGAAGTGTGAATTGTCACCTTTGCACCTGTTGCTTTCTGAATTGTCCTGCCTCTTCTTCTAGTTTTAGGAGCGGAGCCAGATAACAAACTTTGAAGTATCGCGTCATTATCAGGAGTAACGAAAATATTATCCATTAAGTTTACAAGTTTGAGTGTCCCAGTCTTCTTCCGCTGAGAAGTGTAAACCTGTCATTCTTCATCTGTAGACTAGCTCATGTGATCATCGATCTGATTAGACATTAGAACCGCAGTAGAAGGAAAGACAGTCGTTGCCACAGCGATAAGTTCCAGTGTATGTGAAGTGTAAATCGTCACATCTGCACCTGATGATTTCTGAATAGAAGTTGTGGGGCTATCCTGACTTTCGGTCCGAACATTATCCCTAATAGTATGGTCAGGAGAAGGGTTCCCAAAGGCAGAAACCATTTCTTGTCTTGTGGTAATTCCCTCCTCAGGTTGGTTGTGATCAGGTTTGCTAGGAGCGCGTTCAGGTACGTGGGGTGCACTAACAGCATGTTATTGCTTTTAACTATTGGCTCTCAACTGTGGGTGCAATCTAAAACATTTCTCTTACGGGTGTCCAAATATCTTGCAGTACTTGCAGTAGTAAGACTTTTGTTCCATAATGATTTTTTGTCAATAACCATTGTGAGCAGAGCTAAGCTAGACTTATTCTACATCTGGTAGTGTAATATCTCTTTCAATCAAAATCCCTGCAATAGAGGGTCTTGAGAAATGAACTATACGTGTGTCTACCTGCAAAGGTTTTCCAAGGATAGTCTCAATTGCATGTAAGATAGGTAGGTCAAAAATTAAAGCTTGAGTTCAGGTAATGAGAACCAAATAAGCACAATTGGGGGTTTTTGAATGGGATCAAATTCAGAGGTTCATTTGAGTAATTTTCATATGAGTTCCTTCGATTGTGATGAATTTCTTTGAGAAAATCCTTGAGTAATCTTTTTTTATGCTCAGCTGTGTCATAACATGTCTTCCGTCAAAAAGACCCACCTGTCAAGCCCCAACTAGTTTGAAATCTTCAAAAATCTTCCTGATAATCTTCATCTTAGGGCGACTTAATTGGAATTTTTCAACTAGTAAAAAATTTGTATTTTCCTGCACAAGTTGAAATTTCAGCGTCAGAGAAGAATTGTGCTGGTTTGTCTATCTTTTTCTTTACCTTTTTTATGAGATTGCAATTTTCATGTCCTGCAACAAAATCATGATACATCTGCGGGAACATCGAACTATCTGCAAAGTGGAAAAGGGAGTTGCATTTGTGAACCAATGTAGCATCAGAGAGTTTGGCGAGATTACCATTAGCGAGGGCGGTGGAATAAGAAAGCCCTGAGGCCATTAGAGTGCTTCACACAGCACATCAGGAACACCTGACGCAGCTTGCCGACTGTCGCCGACGAATGGGAAGCAAGTTCGAGCAAACGCGAACCCGTCGTCGTTAAATAGAAACCAGAACCAAAGCTGTCGGGCAGAGAAACTGTGCAGATGCAAATGGCTGGACCAGGTAGACATCGTCATCAAAATCGAAGGCGCAGATGTGAACGCGTCGTCGTCGAAATTGAGAAACGCAGACGAACTGTCGGCGTTGAAGAAGGACGCGAGCCAAAGAAGCAGAAAGCGAGCAGAAGAGGAAAGTCTACGATAGAGACGGGGTGCCCTTTGAGCGACAGAATCAATTGCGACGGAAATCGCCATTCGAAACCCTAGCAGAACTCTCGTCCGCCGTTCGAAACTGTATATATATATATATATATATATATATAAACAAAATGAATGTTATGTTTTAGTTAATGTACATCATTTTAATCGTTAAGCAATAATTATGATTCTAATTGCTGCCCAAACGATAAATATAATTTATGATTTTCTTAATCGTTTAAAATAATGAATAACATGCATGTTACTTTTCTGTAATGAATAACATGCATGTTATTTTTCTCTAATTATTATGACTTAGAATTGTATATAGCCTAACATGTTAAACTGATAACTCATATTTTTATTTAATTAATAATTAGATATATTTTTTTAGAATTGTCATATCTTTGATTAAAAATAAACTTTAAAGACTAGCGACTAATTCGTGGAACTAAATGTCGATATTTTAAAAAAATTTACAAACATTAATTATGATATTGAACTTAGAGTTAATGTTTGTAATTTAAACTCAGTCTAATCATCTATTTCTACCTTGATAATTTAAAGCGTCTGGACGTGTTCAAGACATGATGTAATTTGGATAAAAAAAATATACAAATCATACAAAAAATAGGACGCAATGGAGAAAAAGGATTCATGTAGCAGACCCCACGTAATAGGATTAAGGCTTTGTTGTTGTTGTTGTTGTTGTTGTTGTTGCTATTGTTGTATCACATAATCGATGACATTCATTTTTCACATCTATTCATTTTAAACTAAGATTTTAATTATTACCTTCATACTTTATTTCATCAAGCAAACAAATTACATTATTTGTCTTGAAAACAAGAAAAACAAGCACAAATGCATGCACATATACACCAAACAAGCACGCTCGCGCATATATATATATATATATATATATATATATATATATATATATATATATATATATATATATATATATATATATATTTGTGTGTGTGCGTGCACTCGCGCGCTATGGTTCAAGTTTTAAAATAAATTTCTTAGTTTAATAAAAATATGAAATAAAATTACTATATAACCTGAAAATATTATAAATATTTCAAACACATATCTTAGATTTTAAGTTGTGTGCTTTATACACATGCATTCTTATCATTTTTAAAAAAGGTGTGGAGTTCAATATACAAACATGATTCAATGACTCCCAAATAATAATTAAAAACGGTGATAAGCATTCCCTTTAAAAAAATAGGTTAAAATTAGGGTCAACTACCAAAATGGTCCCTCAAAAATTCAGATATGATCAATTTGATGCCCTAGTTTTTCATTGTTTCAATTTACTATTAAAAAATTAATCTCAATTGATTCCTCAGAGACTAAATTGAGATCAACTTATATATTTGAGGGACTAAATTGTGATCATTTTTTTTTCTTTTACATGAGATATCATTTTGGATCAATTTGCAATAGGGGGAAATCAAATTTGAGAACTAAAAAACGCTTGAGACTAAACTGGCCACAGCTGACTAATCAGCGGATCATTTAGAGATTTAATTCGT
The DNA here is from genome assembly GCA_003013225.1 of Phalaenopsis aphrodite. Taxonomy (NCBI): domain Eukaryota; kingdom Viridiplantae; phylum Streptophyta; class Magnoliopsida; order Asparagales; family Orchidaceae; genus Phalaenopsis; species Phalaenopsis aphrodite. The sequence goes on along the minus strand of NEWO01000193.1, from coordinate 83,505 downwards.
TAACATTACATCTAATTCGCGCCTGCAGGGGGAAAAACTCCATTTCTAATATGCCAAGTCATAAATTGAGAAGCTGAGCAGTAAAATTTATGGCAATTCAATAACCATTCACCAGCATAGAAAGTCAGTGTATAGCGTAAACAATATCCATAAAAATGAGAAGAATAATAGACAACAGAAAAACTCTCACCAAGTGAAGCCACATTATAATGAATTAAATCAAAAAAAATATATCAAACTGTACTTATAATGGTTCCATTCTTTTCAAGTAAAAATTCTAATCAAGAAAACATAACTCTATAACAGAAAAAAAGTGCAAGAGATATTGTGATGAAAGTAATGAATTTTTGCATACCATTGCCATGAGCAAACACCTTCATAATAATAATGCATCACCCAACATAATCCTTCTGTGTACCGTAAAACCTAATGAATTAGAAAAAAAAATCCAAAATATCGAAATTATTACATATAAAATAATTAAAACTAAAGGTTAAACTGCAACAAACACATAGACTTCCAGATAATGTAGAACCAAAAGTAAAATAATAATAATAGAAAAAGCATTATGGTTATGCATGCAACCTCCTGAGAAGAAATTTCATGCTCATTTAAAAAATTAAAAAAACAATAAAAAAAATCCTGCAAGGAACAAGAAGGAAAATGGAATAGAAGTGAAGTGAGCTAGACTTGTGTTCAAACTAGAATGCAATTAGCACTGGCAAATTGCAAAGTTTTAAGCTCATCTTATTATAAAAGATGAATTGAAAAAATGTTATCCAATTAAAATAATATTCTTTTGACAGAAAAATGACATCTTCCTCTCACTTAGAATGGCCCAGATTGCTTGTTTCAGCTAGAACCAAGTAAAATTTGCTTTGGCTTTGGCTTGATAGCCACATTTTTATGTAACAAGTTACTCCTAAACCAGAAAAAAGTAAGTAACGTCTCAAATGCAGCAAGCTTTATTAATGTAATAATAATAATAGTACTATATGTGGTTTCATAGACCTACTTTAAGGGGTAAATCAGCAAATCTCAAATCAGGGTGAAGTTTGTATTGACATAAATGCAAGAAAAAAAATCAATTATTTCAAGTTTATTTTTCAATAACTCCCAGTGAAGAGGGTCATCTGCTGACATCAAATCTCCCAGGATCAATAGCCTAAAGGACACTGTACCAATAACAAAAACAAAAATATTACTCAAAACGCAGACCTTCCTTCAATTGAGAGGTTCTTAATTTGCACCAAGTACATGGTACCTAAATCCAGTGGCATTAACACATAGATCTTCCAATGCTATTTTGTTCATCATCATTCTACATTATTGCCCTTTAAAAAGCCTCCAAGTAGAAGCGATTAGGACAGGATCGGATCTAACTCATACTGATATCCAAACGGCCACTATGAGATGCAGTGATAGAGGGAAATATCATGGTGACTCTGAGGCCATTTCCCTGCAACCTCAGCTTAGAAGATTAACAAAATCTACTGTAGCACAGATTCGCCTAATGTCAACCCCAATCAAGTCTAGGTCAAATAAGTTGAGGCCTAAGTTTGTCATAATATGCAAAATGTAATAAATATAACTGAAAATTGAGAAGATTAACGAGCTGCTTCTAACTTTTAGTGAATCACCAATAATCCCTCAAAAGGAACATGTAAATTCCTAAAATTTGCCATTAAAGATTCTGCTTAGGAAGTCTTCATTAAAGGATAGGCCTTTATAATGAACAAGAATTTTAAATTGAAAAACCCACCTTAATAGGCCTCCATGAAATAAACAGAGAACTTGGGATGTTTTTATTCTCACACTGCTTTGGAGGGAGTTTCTCTCCCTATGAAAGAAGGGATAAACCCTTCTCAATGAGCAATCCATAAAAGAAATCACTATAAAATCAAATTACAGATAAATTGGTAAAAACTCACCAATTACAGCAAAAATCATCAGCAAAAGAATGGCAAAACAATTTAAATCAAACGCCACATTCTCTCATTTTCAAGCACTCATATGACTTTCTTTTACCTAAGAATGCTCTATATCCAGAATCAATCTGAAGTCCAAAATCTCATGCCAAACCCAATTGAATTCGGTATCAAGGGAACAACAAATGAAAATTCAACTAAATTTATATAAAGCATGAAAAATTCATGAAATTTGCCAAACAATTCCTAGAAGATTACCTCTTATGAAATTATGAACCAAAATAAATCATTTTCAATAGTTTAATTTTCCAAGAAAAAATATTCAAAATTGAAAAAATTTGTACTTGTTTTTATTCTAATAAATTGCAACAAATCAATAAGCTTTTGAAATTTTTTTGGTGAACTACATTCATTGAGCCTACACGCGAAAAAATTTCAAAGTAAAAACTCTAATAATTTAGGGTCAGCTTGGGGCAGCTGCAGCTTATTGAATAAAATGCTGATAAGCTAGGTGTGGTAGCTATTACAAATTTTTATTTTTTTAAAAAACCAGACCGCTGCGAGAAAGCTGTCACCGCACCTATAGGTGTAAAAACACTATTTTCAGCGTTTTGAAAACGCATAAGCTACCAAAACGTAATTTACCCAAACAGACAAGGTGCGTTTTCAAAACGCCACCGCACCAAATAAGCTGCCCCAAACTGGCTTATTAATCACACCGTTTGCATCTTTTAGGACAAATTGTCAAGTTCAAAAAAATTATGTTTTAAATAGAAAAATCCAAAATTTGGTGGGGAGTTTGCGTTACCTCAAACTAACTATAATAAAGTTCTTAATCAAAAATATTAACTTGCCAATTTTTGAACATTTTCAAAATTAACAAAATGTTCACGCCCCCATTTTTCACTCAAATTGTAAAAATAAAGAAATTCAATCCCTAAGTCACCATAAGACATTAAAATCAGATGCATCTACAATGAAACAAACCCAGAATTTCTAAACATTGATCCTTCAAAGTAAGGTTAAACTATCTCTTCTCTGGGATAAGGAGAAAATATAACCACTAAAAAACCCAAATTCCTAACTCTTCGAAGTGTGGTTTAATTATCCATCTAGGGCAAGGTTTAATCCAATCTCCATTCAGAAGTCAAAAGCCCCAAAAGGTGCAAAAATCCACTTCCTCCAAGATGTTTGGAATGAGATCAAAATAACCACGCTATTGAGGAGAAAGCCCTTGAGGCCAAACAACTAAAAATCTTGCTCTGCCAGACAAGGGACAAATAATCCTTTAAGCCAAAGCTTAACTAATTCCCACAACAAATTTAAGAGCTTCGCAGATAACAACCATAGCCAAACAAAGAATATCCACATCTTCTAGGACTGCATCACCATCCCTCTGGGAAGAGAAAAAACTAACATCCCCAAAATACATACTCTGAGGTCCAATAAATGAGGCTAAATTATCCTTAGGAGAAACTAATCCTGATTCAAAAACAAAAATATCCAATAATCTAACACCTCCAAGATACTTCGCTTTTATTAACCAAAGCTATTTTATTTATATTTCTTACGCACGCACGCACGCAAGGATCATACAAGACTACTTCTTGCAGGTTCGATCGCGAAGAGCGTCTCGGTTGGTCGAAGTTGAAGGCTCTCCCCCTCAATTTCAGCAAGCTCGATGTCTCCCTTCGAGGCAACCCTCTCAAACCCTAAGTGCTCTCGGCATCTACCTCTTGTAGTTGAACCCTAGCCAAAGTCGAAGGCCTCCTATAATTGAAACCTTAGCCAATGTCAAAGCCCTCCTGTAGTCGATGGAAGTCCGAGTGTTTGAAGTGCACTTCAAACAATAGGTTGAAGTTGAAGAAGATGCTCGGCTCCCTTGCACCACTCAAACTTTCAAGCACACTGCTCTTTGCGCTCCTTTGAACACCAGATTGAAACCGAAGATTTATTTCCTTTTGAGTAAACCGAATCGACTCACTTTAGTGCTTCGAAGTGCACTTCATTTGCATTGTGAGTGATTCATTCGCTTATACCAAGTGTCACGCACATCGTTTTGCTTTGCATGTGAAGCGCACTTCAAATAATGCTTTTTAAAAACCCTGTATGAAACAATGTTAGGTAAAACTAATTCCCTATTAAAAGCAACACCATAGATAAAAATATATACAAATCCTATAAAATGAGGTCTACTCTAATTGATCTCTCGTTTCAACGTTGATGAGTTCAACACAATCAAAGTCCCTCAGTCATAATATTTCCCACAAAACAAACATGCAAAATCATAACGTAACAACCCTCTTTAAGCCATTCAAAGCGAGTTTTAACATCTCCCCAATCAAATGTAGCCCAAATATTTTAACACTAAAAATGGAGCATAAATTCAAATCCCAACTGATCACCGTCCTAACTTAAATTGCCAGTTCAAAAATCTCCCCAATCAAATGTAGTCCAAATGTTCTACCACTAAAAGCGGAGCCTAAATTCAAATACCGAGTGATTACACTCCTAACTTAAATTGCTAAACCAATCAAACAAAATCAAAAATCTATAGTAATAACATGTTGATCTACTAAACATAAAATCCAAAGTCCAAAGTCAAACTCACAGCCAACCCAATACTCAATTTCCAAGGAGTCACACCTTGAGCTAACAATCACTTCCTCCGTGGTTGAACAAACTAAACTTCCTTTCAGATCAGAATGATAGTAAAATCCTAAAAGAAAACCAAAATTTGAGTCAATCAAGCTAAAACATTTCACGTAAGTTCATATGCAAATCAATTGTATCCAATAAACACATACTAATGATCAGTTGCAGAGCTAGATATTTTTCCAGCAAGGGGCACAAGTTGATTTTTTCAAAAAAGTTCTCAACCAATTTCATCCAGTCTAAGAATCTGCGTTAATTTTTTTGTTAGAACTTGTTGATGTAAAAAAGATAAATACACAACGATCAAAAAAATAAAATTTGTAACACTTAATCTTTACATTATAAATATGCTGAATGATTACTTCATTATTAGTATCATCTGTAATTCTTACTTAATTTAAGTAACATTATAGTGTTAAGTAAACATCAAAGTTTAAGTATTAAATATATAAATATAAAAGAATTATGTATAATGTATGTAAATCCTCCAAAATAAAATATAGATTTTAAAAACTGTGCATCACAAAATAATTTGAAATTTATCATAGTGGAACATTGAACTTTTGATCCATTCGAAAAAAAGGTGCTCCAATTTTTGCTTAAATAGTTTCAAATTTTTAAAAAAAACTATTCAGAATTAATTTGATTAAAATGAATGTTTTTTTTTTTTAAAATTAAATGTTAAATTTTATTTGAATTAAATAAATATTACCTTCTAAGATAAAAACTATTGGGTTAATGAAGCTTAAAACATACTTTTATTTCAAATTTTGAAGTTAACAATTTAAGAATATATGTTTTAAAAATTATTATTTATTTAAATTTAAAATAATTTTTTTATGTAAAAAAATAAAATTTAATTTTTTTTTGGAGGGCATGTGCCCTCCCTTGAATGGATAAAGTATGTGTTGATCATAATGATGGCAAATATTACCAACTTTACCCAATACGGCTTGCACCCCTAGACGTAATAAATGCTCTCATAAAATTTTTATTCCTCAATGATGAAAGAGAAAACTCTAACAGATCACTCTAATCAATTCTAAAGATTCTTTTCTCAATAACCCAAATAACTGAAGACTATCCCCCCCTTCCCCAAATTAAATGTCCTCAGAAAAGGTCAAATTAGCAAAAATTAACCAAATCAACCAAAAATAAAAGAAATAACCAAATTTTCATAAAAAGGACGGATGCAAAAATATCAATCACTCTCTGTTCAGAGCAAAACTTCAACTGTGTTAGGCTGGTCGCAAAAGCCAAGTTTAAAAAATCCAAGTTTCTAGGCATTCTAAAAAATAATAAATGTAATGACAAATGATAAAACTTAAAAAGACTAGCAAGCGCTGATGCATTAGATTTATATAAATACCACATTTCAAAAAGAAAATTCAAAAAAGAGAACCAAAAAACAAATGATACAGTAAATCAAATCTAATTAACCATAAAACATTGAAAGGTAAGAGCAACAGATCACAAGAGAACTAACTTCAGCAAAACATGAAGCCTTGACCAGCCAATCAAGTAACCGCATGGAAATAAAAAAAAATGCGTAAACGGTACAAAAAGTCAAATGCGCTCAAAACAATTTAGATCCTAATATATAACAACTGGATATTATCACCACTCAAGTACAAGTAAAAAACTGGTCAGCAACAGAATCATCCAAGAAACCTAAGAATGCACAAATTCATGGATGAAAACTCATCAGTGGTTGTCAAATTTTAGGTGTCAGTAAATTAGAAAGAAAACAATTACAACAATACACAATCAATCAATAGTAAGGAACAGAAAAAGTAGAACACGCCACAGCCTATAAATCTCAAATTGAGAAATAAAAAACTAAGCTACAGAAATATATAGCAGGAAACTGGTGCAGAAGCAAACAGTGCATAAAAATAATATAAGGTGTATTTATTCAGAATATAGTAGCAGTAATTTAGCACAGTTCAGCTGTTAAGAAATTGAATCAAAACAACAAGGTCATGTTTGAGCTCACTTTTGTTCGTTGATTTTTTTTTTCTTTTTTCAAGTATAGGTATTTAAGCTCAATAAAAAAAATGTTTGGCTGCCACATCTACAATAGTTTCTTTTTTCAGAAATAAACAGGGTTGTTATATGAAATTATGAGAACTCAGACAAGTATGTTACCATAGTTTCTTTTTTTTTTTTTGAAAAAAACTGGGTTGTTATATGAAATTATGACAACTCAGACAAGGATGTGATATCATTAAGATCATTAAAAATTTAATCGTGATTAATTACTGTTATTAGATATGTGGTTAATTTTTTAAGTATTTTTAAGTAATTCATTATTAAGTTCTACTTATTTAAATAACAATAATTATATCAAGTATTATTAATAATTTGTAATTAGTCAGAAAAATTAGCAATTAACTGATTACTTAGGCTTGTTAAAGATTATTTAGTTTATATTAATATTTTATTTGTATATAATTATTGTAATCAATGCTACACTGCCTAAGTGGTCAATACAATGGCCAGAATAATTAGTTTTAAAGAGGTATTTGGATTGGTTTTAATTAAAGAAATGAAATTAGTAGTGCGTGAGCATGGTTATTAATTTTTTGGATTATTAAGTTGTAATTTACAACTTATCTAAACTAATTAAGGAGGAAGTATTGATTAGGAATTTAATCAAAATCATTACATGATACAGCTGATTAATAAATTAAATAGTATAATAAACATGAGAAAATTGTGTACTTAACCAGTGTACAATCCAAATTTTCTATGTTTACATATCTTAAACACAAGTAAGAAAAACAAGTGTCACCGTGAACTTCAACATGCCACAATCAAATTATTGAGAATTTAATGAAAGCTAAACAATTAAGATCATGATTTTATTGTGCTGTTTGAGATTTAAGTGATTCTATTTTAAATTAAAGTCGTTGGGAATTAACATTGTAAATAGAGAAATTTGAGTGTTGCTAAAAAATTGCCCCTGCTAATTAACTACTTAGTAAGATTGAATAAAATTAATTCTGATTTAAATAAAAATTATTAAAATTTTAGAAGTGCTAAGTAGAGTTTACTTTATGATGTGCGACTAAATGCTAAATAAATTTAAATTTGACTAATTAAATACATATTACTTAATAAAAACATTACTTAGTCTAAGTTAATCATCAATTAGTGATTATTATGGTAAATTTAATTAACCTGGACTTTAACAAGTTCAACTAGGATAAATAGTATGTAAATCGAAAAATCATAAATTAAAAATATTTAATTTTGTGTATTAAATCGGTATATTTCTTTTCACTTTTGATTGCCAAACAAGTTTTTATCTTTATTTCTGCTAAAAGAACAAAATAAAACGAGAACAAAAGAAATTCAAGCATGAACTAACAAAATGCAAAGATAATGAATTATCAATTAGCATACTGACGAATGTATTTTCCATAAGTTATGCAAGCAAAGTATGAAGAAGACATGATGGTAGAGAGAGCGAAAAGTTTCAAATGAAATGAGAAGAATCTTAAAGTCATTTGAGCATAAGAAAATTTAAAGAGTGTCTCCATATTCACCTATGAAGAATAAACCATTTTGACGGTATCAAATGTTCAAGGTAACCATAAAATGTCAGCATAAACTTCACCATCAATTAATAATAAAAATTCTTGCGCTGTTTCAGAATAAAGTACGCAAGCAAATAATGTGTAAGCAAAGAAACGAAAAAATGAATCTGGCAGACGACACATTTATCATTTAATAGGATTAAGCTAAGAGAAATATTAGCAAGTGCAATAATCAAAGATAAAAATCATTTGATTCAAGACTTACAATGTCTCTTTTAATAAGCTCAACTTCTTCAGGGGATTTTGCAGAAAATTTTTCCTCATAGTACCTTTCTTTCCAACCCGGCTCTCCAAGTTTAACCTAAATCAAAATTAAAACTGTTAGAATAGAACCCAAGATAGTTCTCAATGATGCAAAGATGAGTACAAATACCCATTACAGGATATACTAGTTAAAGAAACAAATAAAAACATAATAAAGGAATAAATGAAAGAAAATAAAAGCAAATAACAGTAACTAATACAGAATTCTAGATTAATAAATATTTTAATATTCTATTACTCGCCCTCAAATTGAAGCATGCATTTCAGTCATGTTCAACTTGGATTTGAATTCATCGAACAGTGGTCGACAAACGTTCTTTGTAAGAATATCTGTCGGCTGACACTTGATGGCACAAACGGAACACAATTTTCCCCGGACTCGAGCTTTTCATTAATGATGTGACGGTCAATCTCAACATGTTTGGTGCGATCATGCTAGGCAAGGTTGTGAGTAATGTTTATGGCAGCTTTATTATCACAGAATTTTAGGGAACGGAGACTGTTATACATAGTTCGCGTAGCATGATGTGGAATCAAAGAGCTTCACAAATTACTAGGGACATGGATCGAAACTTGGTTTCTACACTGCTCCGAACAATTACAGACCGCTTCTTACTTTTCCACATGACCAAGTTTCCCACACAAATGAACAGTACCCCATGGTAGATCGCCAATCATGGACGGGCACAGCCCAATCCACGTCTATGTAAACCGCAATAGAACGAAATATGTGGAAAAAAAAAACAAACCTGAGCCCACTGCCCCTTCTAAATAGTAGAGAATTTGTTGGACAGTTGGAAGTGGTGCTCATAGGGATCATGCATCCCAACTATGTCGCATATATCGGCGCATGTATGGGTAAGGTAGATGAGTTGCCCACAAGGCGTAGTGGTCAGCCTTGTTTAAAGGAACTGCATTGGGAAACTCAAGAAATTTTTCATTTGGATCCATCAGGACAGCCACTGGTTTGCATAGGATAAGATTATAATATGTCAAAAGGTCAATCACATATTTTCGCAAGACAGGTCAATACCCTGAGATGACCGAGCAACTTCCTTGCCTAAGAAGTACCAGAGATATTTTAAGTCCTTCATTTCAATGGAAGCAGCAAGCATGTCTTTCAGAGACTCCAATGTTGGTAGATAATCATCAGTGAGAACAATATCGTCAATATAGACAATAAGGATAGCTACTTGACCCTAGAGGAATGTCGGAAGAAGAGAGTGTGATCCGATTGAGCCTGAGTAAATCCATGGCCTACCACTATCTTTGTGAATTTCTCAAACCATGCTCGTGGAGATTGCTTCAATCCATAAAGAGATTTTCGCAGACTACATGCTTGCCCCTGAGAGGCAGTGGAGTCAAAGCCTGGAGGAAGAGTCATGTGACTGCAGCTAAGAGATAAAGAAGATAAAGTGTGTAATTGTGGAGTGGATAAGAAAAATGATATTTAGCTAACTGATAGATTTCACATTTAAAATTAGAATATTTTTTATTAGTAAACATCAACGGATGCAATTGTCTTAGATATTGGAAACTAGGATAACTTAAATGACAGTATAATAGCATAATTGGGCATTTAATGGACTGAGATAAACTGTAACTGCTGGGTGGAGTGTCCATTTTATCCGTGCTCTGATACCATGTAGAATAGAACCCAAGATAATTCTTCTTGATGCAAAAAAGGGTATAAATACTCATTACAGGATATGCTAGTTAAGGAAACAGATAAAAATAGAATTAATGAATAAAGAAAAGAAAAGAAAAGCAACTAGAAAATTAATACAGAATTCAGTATTAATAAATATTTTAATATTCTAATAGAAACATTATAAGCAGTAACTCAACAAATAATAACTAATAAACATGCAAAAAGCAAATACAAAACAAAAAGTACTATACATCACAAAGGACAACAAGGAGCAATCACAATCAAGCGCATCTGAAGTTTGCTAAGAACACATAACCTTGCAGTGAATATATATATATATATATATATATATATATATATATATATATATATATATATATATTTACATAAACCAAAACACCAATAACTTATAATACAGCAGGAATTCATAAGTACACAATTAGAATCAAAGAAAAGTTGCTCAGCAGACTGAATTATAAAATAAAAGCCGACACAAAAAAAGTATGTACAGAAGTTTAATGACAATTGCAGCCCAAATCAAGTAGATAATCTGATTTTGATGCAACACAATAAATGCATATGCCCATAAAATCAAACCTTGTCCTCCTCTGGATTTTCAGCGTTGAAAAGATCAGATTTATTCCGTAACAGTTCTTTCAGCTTTGTTTTCATTTCTTCCTTATTTTCAAGCATCTGATTTTTATCAATCAAAAGCAAACAAAAAGTCAATGAAAATCAACAAACACTATCGCCAAAACATAGAAAGAAAAGGAAAGGAAAGAAACATTTTGCTGAAAAACCAAGGAAAAACACAGAAATATAAATTCAATAATTGGAAATGATCTATTTACTTCTGCTTCAAGACTGTTCTCAGCCTCAACAATTGCTCCTCCAATAGTTGCACTCTCTGCTGAAATGCGGGCAGCCTTTTGCGCTCGAACATAAGATCCTGCCTCATGTGTTGTTCTTCTGTTGATCTTTAACATGTGCATTTCTGAAGCAGCTTTTTCATTTTCTGTGTCTTTTCTTGTAAGCGGCGGATTGCGAGTTCCATAAGAAGACTCGAACTGTTGAAATGGGGAAGGGGAAGCACCAGAAGCGAGACGTGAACCCTTATAACGAGTAATGGGCACTATAAGATCAGGATTCAGTTGAGGATCTATATCATCTCCTCGTGAGGCTTGTACTTTTTCACGTTTTATTCTTTCCGCTTGACGCTAGCAGATGTTAAGAAAATAAGCAAACATCAAATATGTAAATATATATCCTTCTTATCATGTTATCTAGGCCAAAAGAAATTGAGAAAAAAAAAATAAAGGAAAATTTACAACATAGCACACAATTATTATGTATTTACATACTCAAACATAAGCTTTCATATTTACATAGCACTTTGGTATTTTAAACCAACATGAAAAGGTATATTTCACTTGCTATTTTTTATGTGATATCAAGGACGTGAGCGCTATATATGTGTAGGTGTGAGATATGAAACTACATAAGAATTGTGTGCTGCATATGTAAATGCCTAAAAAATTAAATGATATAAGAGAGCACACAAAATTAGATTGAACAAAACATCACTGATGAACAATTTCTACTCACAAACTTAGATGCCCATCACATAGAACTGATCATTGAAATCAAATCAAATCTGATGATGACCTAAATAAATTCAGTAATATAAACTTCCTACCAGCGCAAAGGGTTCTATTCTCACTGGAAAAAACTTCAACTGAACATTAAAAAAAAGATTTATTCCATAAATTTATAATGTAATAAGTCAATGATACGTAAACCAAACTGGTTAACCCATAAAGTAACAGTCATGGCAGAGTAACCGGCTTAAAAAAGGAGCATAAGAAGCTAACATAACTTGCCACAATAGTTGATAGAATTAGCGCCCCCACCAAAGTTTTCTAGAAAAAAAAATACGGGGCATTTAAATACATACCGCCCAATCATTTACACACCTCAACTTTGATTTTTACATTTATCTCACCCAAATCTTTCATATTACATCAAAAATATTATCAATTTTAAAAAGTCAAATACAACTTTTTATGCATAGATAAGTTGGGCATATATGTAAAAAATGAAGTTTAGGTGTTAGATATGCAAATACATAACATGTAAATCTTCCAAAAAAATATACATGAAAATATGCAAGCATTTTCTCCATAATTTATGCTAAATATCATTCGCCTGTTGGTTGGTCAAAACACAACTCCAAAATATTAAAAAGAATTTTATAAATTTAACTTGAACTCCAAGTGTGGAAACTTGTGCTCACACTTAATAAGGCCTAAGGCACCAGTGATGTCGCTAAGTTAGGCAAGAGACAATGGAAGAGGTGTTTGCCTTTTCAAATAAGTGTCAAGCCATCAAAAATAACAAAAGTAAAAGCTTCTGTTCAAAGCCAAGTATATAGGTATATCATAGCATATTGAAAGGCGAAAACTACTTCTAGACTCAACAATAAAATTTAAGGAAGAAATACAGAATGTCAATGTATAAGATCAAGTATTCACAAGCAAATTTGTAAAGCATATTACAGAGGTAAATAATGTCTCTTTCATGCTATTCAAAAATATAACAAGAATAAAGCTTACAGCACAACTTTTTAAGCATACACAAGTTCAAATAAAAATGATAATTTTTTTGAAACAAGCAAGACAATAACATAGAGTTAATAATCAGAAATAAACACTACATGTTAAAGTGTAATATCGTTTCCTTCATAACTTATTAAAAGAAAATTCAAAAGACAAAAAAAGAAACGATGCAAATAGATCAAAATAATAACATCATTATACCATTTTAAACCATATTTTACACACGTGTAACATCCACACATAATAAAAAACAAAGAAAAAAACTACTTTAGCAATATGATATTAAAAAAGACTGTCTCTGGAGCAAAGGCATTGGTGCGAGCACAATCCAAGGCACTTAACTAGAAAGCAATGGACCCTCCAATTGCACCTCGTCTCACAAAGAGCGCATGAAGCCAATAGCCCACGGCTCTCTAATTAAATCCAGGTATTGCACTTGAAAACACATTGATAAAAAGGAATTATCATGTTCAGAAAAATATAATAAGAATTTGTAGGAATTAGAAAATGAATATTTCTATCCCACCCATGGTAATAAAAACCAGCAAAGCAAAAAATCAAATATAATATTTTAAAGGAGAGTTTACATACGTAGCACAAAATTCTAATGTCTTTACATAGCACAAATCTAAACATTCATATTTACATACATAACATCCAAATCTTTAATATCACATCAAAAATAGCACTACTCCAACTTTATAAAAGTTAAATACAGCTTTTTCAAGCATAGCATTATAGCACCAAAGAGCTATGAATGTCAATATAACAGTTTAGATGTAAGATATGTAAATACCTAAGAATTGTGTGCTAGGAATGTAAATCTCACTGTTTTAAAATCAAATTCAAAATTGCAACCCACCTGATAACATGGCACAAGGATCTATAGACAGCCACAATAATTCCAAAGTGATTTATTAATTCCGACAATTCAAAAAGCTACACAACCATGCATGATTGAAAAAGAAAATTTCTTCCGACATAGTCATACGAAATATACCTGATGTAAGCGAGCTCTTTTTTGGAAAATTCTATCCTCGTAGGACCCAACTGCCTGAATAAAATGCTCAACTCTGCTCAAATTAGGCTAGTAATAAGAAAGAATCCATGTCACTACTAGGGCCGAATAAACTTTGATATGTCAAGTCAGAATTGTCTATATTACATGTAGAAGAGATAAAGATCCACATACCTTCCATGAATCCGTCAAATAGCCCTTCATCACCCTAAATTCCTTCTTATAAACAGCCATAAGTAAATTTATTGCACCCTGTTAGTCGAGCATTAGCTAAAATCCAACACATGAAAAAAGACATCACATCTACATAACATATCATCTGATACAATAGCCCTTCATCTATACATATGTGTGTGTGCTGTGTGTATACATACGTGCAACAAGCTTAACAATATTAAGGCTTCAAATAAACACAAACCTCACGGATTTCCAGCGTTGGCATATGGGGAAGAAAATCATTTCCAACAAAGAAACACATAAAGATGAAATCATCAACTATACGTTCAAAATCAACCTCAAAGGGAGGATTAGGCATTCTAAATTCAAATTCCAAGTACTCTCGAAGAGTCCAGATGTTGAGAAACTGCAAAGTCACAGAAATAAGGTAAATAAATGACGGCATATGGAAACTTCATAACGATTAAATCCAATCCTGATAAACCTGGTAAGGTTTCTTTGCAACTACAGCACTATCACCCTTCTCATCAAATTCACCAGATTTTCTTTTAGCGTGTCCTTGGCAATCTGCAGCTAAATGGCCCATCTGGCCGCATAAAAAGCATTTGTCTTGCTGTCCAGGAGTGAAGACAATCTGATATTGCCAAGAAATTAGACAGGTAAATACTTAATAAAAAAGAAGTAACATCAAGGCCACATTTGCAGAAAGATCCCATTGCAAATTTGGGATAGAATTTCAGTTTAATATGCTTATGCATAATCCCAAAAAAAAAGGATGAAAGATCAAAAATCCAAGATGAAGGAAAACAAAACTAAAAATTACAACCAGCTCCAAAACTATATCAATCAAAAGGAGAAAAGTGAATTGGTCAATAAAAGGCTGCAAAAAAAATTTGGGAATCAAATGGATAAAAAAGAAGCATAATTAAGTTATTTAGGCAAAACAGAAAATTAGCACTTACCTCTCTTAAAATTGAAAAATGCACCTCATGTGTGGCCAAAGCTAACATGATCAAATCTGCATCCTATATAAAAAGCAAACCAGAGCGTAGACCTTAAAGGGTGAGAAACTTTTACAAAATAATCATATCAAAGAAAAAAGAAAAAGCAAGTAGTAAGAATAAGTTTAATACTAAACAGAGAGCTTAAATACAGAAGGAAAACAAATGCAGCAATTTTTGGCTGCGATATGAATCAAAAGTCTTCGATCACATTAGAAACACAAAAGAAATTTTTGTGAAATTCGATAAAAACAAAACAGCTCATTTTTAAGATATCAAAGATATTTTAATTTCATATCAAAGCATAAACAAAATATAATAAAAAGTGAAAACAAAAAAAAAAATAACAAAGCAATCCCAAACCACCCCTAAACCCTATGTCCTTCCATCACTTCCACTCCCCAAGCTAAAGGCATGCAGCTTGTTTCATGCATATCACAGTTCAACCCATTGCACTCATTCTATCAAAACCCAGAAGCAGTATTCATAACTGTTGAGATAAATAAAACAGTTTCAAAAATTTAACAAAAAAAAAAAAAACATTTTTTGTTGTTTCATCTTTACGCACCACTAGTTGTTCTACGTACCTTTCACATAACTCTAATTCAAAAACCATTCTAACATTCACCAGAACATTGTATCTTTGCTAAACTTTTAATTTATTGAAATTACTTTCTTTCTAGATAAAATTCTATGCAAAGTAGTAAGTTGTGATTGTCCTCCTAATATATAGTGTATAATCACTGCCTGTCTAAACTTCATGTTGCTGATTAGGTTGACATCAAGGGATGAACATTCCAGAAATTTTGAGGCAGAGCAAAAAAAAAAAATTCTTGTTTATTAAAACAATTTCACTTCATGGAAAAAATAAAAAGACATTAGAATGCTCCGATATGATCAACCAGGACTCAATTATAAGGATTATACAAATATGATCAAAAAGAAATAAATTTTTGAAGGCCAAAATTGAAATAACGGATTAAGAAAGTTACTATATGCTAAAATAGTTTAATACACAAATACACATTATGTGCGCAAAAAGACTATAATTTAAAAACCGATATCAAAGCACACTCCCCAGTCACTAAGTTTTAAGCACCAATAAATGAATCAGGTAAGCACATCTTCCCAAAAAATGCATAAAAATAAACAAAATTAAGAAGAAAAAAAAACCACTAGAAAAGATCATACCAGACCATACAAGCAGTGCCGAGTATTTGGATCAAAACCGGGCAAATTTCGTTGAAGACGGATGTATGACATAATTTTGTGTTCCCCTTCACCGGGAACATTTGCATCAGAAAGGATTACCTACAATAAAATCGGTTACAAAATTAAATTTTACTTACATAACACCCAGTTCCCAGTTCCTTTGTACTTACATATCTAACACCCAAACTTCAATTTTTATATATAGACCACCTTAGCTATGCTTGAAGCGGTGTATTCCACTTTTTAGAAGTTAAAATGGTGGTTTTTTTTTTTTTTTTTTTTTTTGTGATATGAAAAATTTAGGTGGTATAGATGCAAAAACTAAAGCTTCAGTGTTAGATATGTAAATACATATAAATTGGGTGGTATGTATGTAAATGCCCCGAAGAATAATATGGCATTTAATCACATCGAAAGAATAATTAAGGGGCAAAGTCAGGGGTACAAATAAAAAAAAACTAAAAGATCGAAACAAATAGAAAGTGAACTCACTACATACATACTTTTATGTGCTTCCAACCAGGGTCATAATTTAGCCTCAGATGAATGTAATACTGCAGTGCTACAGACAGAACAGACATAAACTCGGTCCCAGGAGTAATAACATTAGAATCAAAAACTTCTGATTCCTTCTTCGGTGGAAGCTTTCTTCCTTCCTTCTCAAACTCCAGACGTAGCCGGTCCTCTTCAGCCGCCTACATGGTACAAAGAAAAAGGGGGAAGTTAACTAGAGCTTTGAGTATTTACCAATATTTATTTTTTACCTTTCTACTTTTAATTGTTACATTTTAATCTTTGGCAAAGACCATATGCCTTCTTTATTTTTTTTATTCTATCATCATGCCCCATTCTTAAAAATATCTAAAACGCCTATCAAATGCATGCTTCAAATAACCAGATTCTAATAATTAGTAACCAAATTCAACTAATAACTAACTACATAATAGCACAACTATTTACAATAACTAAATCAACCCAAACAGAAATAATATTTAGAAAAAATGCAGAAAGTTCTTTCAAATACAGAACTATTGATTATGTTTCTAAAGCATAGGTTTCAAATAAAGAGCTACTAATTCCTTCTCTATCAAAATCCATAGTTGAAAGAAAAAAAAGTTGGAAAAGATGGACAATGAGACAGCTGTTATCAACACACAATATTTCTTGAGTTTTTATAACAAATGACAAAAACAGCCTAAAAAGGATACCAAGTGATCAATAAATAGAAGAGAAATTTACATGCATAGCACATAATTATAATGCATTTACATATCATACCTAAACTTTCATATTTACATAGATAGAAATAAAACTATGCATGAAAGGTGTAAATCATTTTAAAAAGTGGTAATAATGCTAATTTCCATTTGATATTAAGGATTTGAGTGATATGTGAGTAAATATGAAAGTGTAGGTGTGTGATATATAAATACCTAAGAGTTGTGTGCTATGCAAGTAAATGCCCCTAAATGAAAATTTGTTCTATAGAAAGAAATGCCAGCTGTGGCCAAGCAAGCAAATCCCCATTCGTCGCTAATCACACCTATTGTTAGCATTTCTAACCCCAATCGATGGGCATGTACCCCATGGCACGACCTCAAGCAGGGTCGAAAATTATAGCATAAAAGAAGACAATAATAATTATAGCATAAACGAAGACAAACATTTACACCTACCGCATCTGCTGCATCCTTAGCTGCTCTGAAACGTCTAGAACGCTGCTGATTCATCTTAGCCCTCGGTGCAACACCATCTGTCATTGCAATTTCAGAATCGTCATGAAGGAAAAAAGATCGAAAAGAGCAGTATCAAAATGTATCCATTAACCACAAATAAAACCTGCAGCTATTGGCAGACAAACAATAAGGAAAAATTACACACATAACACCAAATTCTAATAAATGTACATACCTAAAACCCAAGTTTTGATATGTACCTAATAATACCTTGATGTGATAAAATTATGCATGAAAAGGTGAATTACCCTTTTAAAAGATAGTGATGGTGGGATTGTTATAAGGGATTTTTTAGGTGATGTAAATGATTTGAGAGGAATGCATGTAAATATGAATGTTTAGGTTTTATATATGTAAATACATAAGAATTGTATGGTATGAATGTAAATGACCCAAAAAAATAAATCACAAGAAGTTGGCATGCGCTAGTTGCAGGAATATTTAATAGACGCTCACCAATAGCCATAAAAAGAAGCTTCCTGGGCCGAACCATGACAAAAAGCCTATCAATGTAATCAAACATGCATTGGAAAACCTCATCAAAGGAGGTGGGAGCGGGCTGTCAAAAAATAAAGTTAGAGAAATAAGTTCAAAATGCAAGGAAAAAAAATCATATCAAGCTCAACAGGTGGTAATACCATGGTCATATTCAAACAAATATGCGTGAGAAAATTCACCTCTTTAGTTGAAAAAAATCTTCCTTTTTTTGCTTTAAAAAGTCCACAAAGTTGACAACCCAAATAATCACAATAACGGTTATAACAAATAGAGAAAGACTAAGAATGATTCAAACAAAAATATCATACCAAGAAGCATAATCACAAAGAAATTTCACAAATTATAAAAAAAAGAATGTCAGTCCCTAAGAATTTTCAGCTTAAGCTCTTTCAAACAAAACAGTAAAAAAAAATAAGAAGATGATACATATAACTGTCCCAAAGTTCATATTGGTTCAAGCAACTACGAAATTGAACATGGTTGCATATAAAGCAAACCAAATAAAACAGGTAATAAATGATTTGTCTACACAATTAGATATAACCAAAGCATGCATAGATTCATAAGCAAAAGCCCCACTTTTACTCTTTCAAGAAAGCAATCCAAACTCCTTGTAACAGCCCAAAGTTTCACACATCGAGATATTGTCCTCTTTGGCCAAATAGTCTGCTTAACTTTGGAGTTTTTGATGAAAATCCAACCGTTACACCAAAAGACTATTGGGGTGGCTATGAACTAGGATATTGGGTAGGATATTGGGGTGGCTATGAGGTGGAGGGAATACAGGCACGATAAAGGTAAGAAAAAAGTAAGGGCTGATGGTTGGGAACATTTGCAGGAAGGGGGGTGACAGTAGGTACAGAGAGAGAAAGGTTTAACAGCAGACTGCAAGGGGGATGATAGGTTGAACGACGGACAACCTGGAGAGGAGGAGAAGCGACAACTAATGGGTGTGGGGTGCATGGCAGCGAGCAAGCCAAGGAAAAAGGGAAAGGATACACACCACCACAGGCCCAATTACAGTCAGAACACCTTCTCGGCGTCAAATACAACCCTAGAAGAAAAAAGAGGGCATTGGCAGGTGTCCTGATAGAAACACTCAGCCAAAAACTAACCCTAACACAACAAACAGCCTATGTATAATAAAACATAACTAGGATGGGGTTATGCCGGAAAGCAGCACCCCAAACCCTAAGCAGGGTTCGGCCGAGTCAGCCTCCTTACTAAACCGGCAGCTTCTTGTTGAACAGATTGGGGCCTGTCAGCCCTAGCCCCTTAGTTAATCTCCTCGGGTTGAGGAAGCATCGAATTCATTCGTCGAAACTTCTAGTTTCTCGTAGCACCGTATCAGGTTTGTCACATTGACTATAGCAGAGATATTGTAGTCCCCTAGTAGATCGATCAGGTAGGTGTTGTCATTCCGCAACATATTTTGATAAAATAAATATGCAACATCTCTAGGCATATCCTGAGCTAGAGTTATATATAGATGTAGCTTTCTGCAATGTAACTCTTGATCCCTCAAGTCTGGAACATTCTTCTTCCATTTCTCGTACTCAGCGGAATATAGCTGATAAACCAATACGTGAGGAGAGATGAACGTTGAGTGGAATCTATGTCAGTTTGCATTATTCTCACTAGCAAGAACTCAGAAAAGACCTCTTTTTCACTGATAGGACCTGGATCCCATTAAAAACTTTTCTTCTTCATCAAGCTCCTGAGACAAATTTCAAAGTTGGCGTTCATCCCTTCTGTTTAAACAATTGATTATAGGTATCATTCTAAGTTGAATCTAACATATGAATAACTCCCTGAAATATTCCCGACATGGCACAAAAAAAACTTCATTTCTGACATACAAGATCTCCTTTGGTAGGGGCAACTCAAGAATGAGTGTATAGATCTGAAGGTCTGAATTTTTCTTATCTAGGTTTGTCCTAGGTCTAATATCGACTCCTCAAAACTCAAGGCCTCTTTGGACATCCAATGTCATCGTGTTGATGCTCCTCTCAAGCAAAAGGCTAGCTCGAGGCACCATAATCTCGTATTCTGTTGGAACATCGATTACATCAGAGTTACTACCTTCTAAAATAGTTATTGTTACATCAACTGGAATCTCTATCTTGGGGTCAAAGTCACTAAATCTTCAATTACATACACAGAACAAAAAAAGTCTGGTTTGGTATATCCGGAGGAGCCCTCCATGTAGGGATTGATCCCGACCCATCCTTTTCTATGAAACCACTTCCGAAGGAAAAAATCAATGGTGTCTCTTCCTCATTAGCTGAAAATTGAGAACCCTCTCTGAAGTTTTTATCTTCTTCTGGATCACCATTTATTTCTTTAATTGTTATATGATCACTAAAAATCATCAGTCTCCTAATTGTGCATTCTAATTCGCTATGCCCAAATCTGTGGCAATTACAACGCTTCCTAGCTCTGACAGATTTACAGATGTGGATTGGTTACACCTGTTCTCCACTCTGAATCCTTTTTTTGGAGTTCTCCTGGGGGTGTACTCTGGTTGTTAGATCCTAAGGTTGAAATTTTCCTCTAAGATGCGGTGGTCGATTGGTAATGTGGTTTCTCCACTTTTGAAGCTATGGTTTAAACACTCTGTCCTTAGTAAGCTGACAGAAACGCTTCATCTTCATATTCTCCCACCCTCTACTTCGACTCTCTGGATCACAGCCAAGTGTAATTTCCTCATGGATTTCATTCTCAATGTCCGCAAGCCTCTGCTAAAGTCGTCATATCTCTTGATGTATCTCTTTCTGAATAGGCTCGTGCATTTATCTCCTCGGTGGCATGACTAGTAGAGCTGTCAAAAAAACTCGTTGTTCGCGAACAGCTTGTGTTTGACTCGTTAAGTAGCTCGTGTTCGGCTCGTTCGTTAAGAAAACAAGACGAACAAGAACAACCTTTTAAAGCTCGAATTATAAACGAGTCGAACACGAACAGCTCTTTGTTCGCTCGTGTTCGGCTCATTTTAGCTCTAAATAAAAAAAATTATATAACTATTTATGTAATAATATATTATATATATTTATATTTATATTTAATTCATAACATCTCATGTGGTAATGTGGTTACCGCCTTATTTTGTATATATTTGGTTCAGATTCGAATCCAACACTACATCTATTTTTTTCAATTTAATTTTAACGAGCCAATATCGAGCCGAACACGAACACTAATATTTAAATCGAGCCGAATACGAACACACTGTTCACAAGTCGATTTCGAACACGAGCCGATTTCGAACATGAGTCGATTTCGAACACGAGCTATTTCGAACGAGCCGAACACGAGCCAAGCCTGAGCTCGCTCAAGCTTGGCTTGTTTACAGCTCTATTGACTAGGGTTCGGAATGAGAGGTGAAAGTGGGCAAGAAAATAGGAAAAACAAATTTGGTCGAGAGATAAGAAAAATGTTAAGAAATCCTAAGAAAAGACAAATGCTAATAGAGTTAACCCAAACCACAATAGAATTGCAAATATTATTGTTGAAATTCAAATAAGTTACAACGAAGAATCTTCAAAATAGGAAATATAATACAACAAACATAAAAAAGACACTCGAGAACGAAGGTGAAGGTGGAGGTGGTGAAGGGCAGTTGGACAGCAGGTCGGAGTCGAATGGGGAGGTTGTCGTAAAGGCAGGAGGGTGGAAGTGAGGGATGAGCAGCAGCCAAGAGAGCGATTGAAAGTTGGTGGCTTTTGTGTGAGTGTGTGTGTGTGTGTGTGTGGGCGGGGAGGGGGGTGTGGGCGGGGAGGATGGGTGTGGGAAAGGGTTGATATGATGAAATATGGGGTGTTGCTGGGAAGAAGGGATGCTTTGTGCGGCCGCAAAAGTAAACTGGTAGGATTTTGGGGTGGCCGTGATGTGGAGGGAATATAGGCACAGTAAAAGCCAGGGAAAATGGCTGGGAAGGTGAGGGTATTGACTAGGAACAGTAGCGTGAAGGAAAGAGAGGGGCAACGGCAATAGGTATAGAGGGATAGGTTTAACGGCAGGCTGCAGGAGGGAGGAGAAGAAGTGGCAGCGGTGGCTGCGGGGTGTGGGGTGGATGGCACAAAGCAAACCAAGGAAAAAGGGAAAGGATACACCCCACCTCAGGTCGAGTTACAGTCAGAGCACCTTCTCGCCACAGATACAACCCTCAAAGGGAAAAGGGATGTTGGTGACTATCCTGCAAAAACACTCCGTCAAAAACTAACCCTAACACAGAAAACTACACATTTATAATAAAAGATAACTAGGATATGGGAACCCCTCCCCTTGGGAGGCAGCACTCCAAACCCTAAGCAGAATCGGTTCAGCTCCCTGCTAAATCGGAGTCGATCAGGGCGAAACTAGTTTTATTTTTTAGGGCGGGCAAAATCAAAAAATGTTTGATTTTTTTCAGGTATTGAAAAAAAAAACATCTGGGAGGCAAATTTATTAAACTGCCTAAACTATATAAGAAAAAACTACTAAATTTTATAACTAATATAAAAAACCACAAATTTCAAAGTGTTCATTTACCCACCCTAGACATAGTATAATTTCGCATCTACCCATTATCCTCCACAAAAGCCTCACAAATCTATACTATTTAAAATTCTTATAAACCACTAATACGCATATCCAAAATTAAATCAAGCTTGTTAAAAGTACATGATATAGCTACCTTATAAGTAGGGCAGTCAAAAAGTTTGTCGTTCGCGAACAGCTCGTGTTTGGCTCATTAAGTACCTCGTGTTTGACTTGTTCGTTAAGCAAGCGAGCCGAACACGAACAAAGAAAGTTTGTTTGTTCGTGTTCGGCTTGAAATGGCTCAAAATAATTAAACTATATTCATTTTAGATTTATAATTAATTAAAAATGATATTAATGAAACAAATAAAAAAGGAAATATAAAATAAAATATATTAAAAACAATATATAATTTATTTTAAAATTTAAAATGTTAAAACATAAAATGACACGCAACGTTTTATGCCTTTACCTAAACCTAAATCGTGGCTCTCATTCATTTGGTCATCGATTTCATTTGGAGCTCCTACTTCCTTTCGTCTCGAGCGCAAGGAGTGAAATCAAAACTAGGGTTTGTTCTCTCTCGTTCGACCACCGTTTTCCATTCAACCTTGACTAGGGCCTCTTCTTTCAACATCGAGGAGGGAGGAGGCGAGCCGAAAGGCCGTAACCCCTAGGGTTTGTCTTTTTCAATTATCTTATCTTTCTCACTTCTGAGCTTAGGTTTGTTTAAATTTTGGTTTGAGTATAATCTTGTGAGTTTATTATGGTTTGAACATGTTTAATATCTCTATTTTTATTTTATTTAATATCTCTATTTTTATTTTATATGTTGATTAGCTGGAATTTCGTTGACTTTGCTTGAACTGAGAACTTGAAAATTTTAAATATATGTTAATAGCTAATATGTAAGCTACATATTTCTTAATTCAAGTTAAGCAAAGTTGGGGTATTTCTTGAAACCTGTATATCGGTTTATTAGTTGCAAGATGGTTGCAAAGATTGTGCGCCTCCTTCATTGCTACATCAATGAGGCTTTTTTGGTTTTATTATTCATAAATGATGATTCACAATGGTTTCCTCGTTGAATATATCATGTGAATTTTGAATAATCTTTTTTCTCGATCAATACATAGATAATTCACCTATAAATAGGTGAGTACAAGAGAAACAAAAAGAGGAAAGAAATCATTCTACAATAAAGTAATTCCTATAATTATGGAATAAGCATAAATACCAATAATTAAGGAATTACCATTTTTTATATTATAACTAAATATAGCAAGTACTAAATAGAATTAAAGTAAATAATAATGAGAAGCGTAATTCCACACTCCCCCTCAAGGTGGGTTGTACAGATTGTACATGCCCAACTTGTTAGTTAGCTCATCAAAACTGGACTTAGGGAGAGCCTTGGTGAGAATGTCTGCGATTTGGTCTCTAGATAGAGTATAGACCAATTCAATGATTCCATTATTCACCTTCTTTGAAATGAAGTTCCGATCAATCTCAATGTGTTTTGTTCGGTCATGATAAACAGGATTCTTTGCGATACTGATTGCAGCTAGATTGTCACAGAACATCTTGATAGAGTTTTCTCTCATAATTCCAAGCTCCTTGAGAAATATTTTGATCCACATTCCTTCACAGATACCAAGTGCTAGTGCTCTGTATTCTGCTTCTGCACTACTCCGAGATACCACCGATTGCTTCTTGCTTCTTCATGTTACTAGATTGCCGCATACATAAGAGCAATACACAGAGGTTGATCGTCAGGTGGATATATTCCTGCCCAGTCAGCATCAGTAAAGACTTCTAACTTTTGACTATCATTCCTTTTGAATAATAATCATGTCTCAGGTGTCATCTTTAAGTATCTTAAGATACGGTTGACAGCTCTCATATGTTCCTCAGTAGGATAGTTCATGAATTGACTTACTATACTTACTGAAAAACTTATGTCTGGTCTGGTGTGGGATAAGTAAATAAGTCTTCCAACAAGCTGCTGATATCGTCATTTGTCGACAGTTAAACTATCATTCTTCATTTCAATCTTTTTATACGAGTCTATTGAAGTATTTATTGGTTTGCATCCAAGCATACCAATTTCTTTCAATAGGTTCAATGTGTACTTCCTTTGAGTTACGGCTATCCCCATTTTGGGTCTTGCAACTTCCATTCCCAAGAAGAACTTCAAGTCTCCGAGGTCCTTGATTTCGAATTCATGGGCTAGAAACTTCTCCAGCTTTGTCAATTCTTCAGTGTGATCACTGGTAAGAATGATGTTATCAACATATACAATAAGTACAACAATATTCTTCTCGGATCTTTTTGTAAAC
Source organism: Phalaenopsis aphrodite (assembly GCA_003013225.1). Taxonomy (NCBI): domain Eukaryota; kingdom Viridiplantae; phylum Streptophyta; class Magnoliopsida; order Asparagales; family Orchidaceae; genus Phalaenopsis; species Phalaenopsis aphrodite. Next base: position 58,291 of record NEWO01000193.1, on the reverse strand, counting down.
ATTGTATGATCGGTCTAGCTTTGAGTATAGCCGCACTTGATTACTGAATTGGTGAATCGGGCAAACCAAGCACGGGGAGATTGTTTGAGACCATACAGAGATTTCTGGACCTTGCATACTTTGCCACCAAGGAAGGATCCTTCAAGACCAGGTGATAAATCCATGTATACATCCTCTTCAAGATCTCCATCAAGGAATGCATTTTTGACATCAAGTTGCATAAGGGGCCAGTCTCGGTTTGCTGCAATGGAGAGTAGGATTCTAATGGAGTTCAGTTTGGCTACTGAGGCAAATGTCTCTTGGTAGTCAATTTCGTATGACTGAGTATAACCTTTTGCAATCAGTCGGGCTTTTAACTGATCTATGCTTCCGTCTGTCTTACATTTGATTGTAAATAATCACTTGCATCCTGCTGGTCTCGTATCCTTGGGCAAATCAAACACAATCCATGTTCCACTCTTTTCTAGTGCAGCAACTTCTTCATTCACAGCTTTTCTCCATTCCGGGTGTGAGAGAGCTTCCTGAATAGAATTCGGAACCTTTATGTTGTCAATAGCAGTTACAAATGCATGATAGGGAGGAGATAACCTCTCATATGAAACAAATCGGGCAATAGGATGTTGAGTGCAAGGAACATCATAATCATCTTTCACAGACGGGGTAAGCCTATAATCACTAGTGTCTATAGATTTCGTACCTGAGTGAGTTTCAGAAGGTTTTGGAACCGGATTAGATTCTTGGACAGCAGCTGGAAGCGGTGTTAGGTTCTCTATTCTTTCAGCAGTTCTGTTTCGTCTTGTATAGACCCGATGTTTCTGAGGAGGTTGAATAGGAGAAGGTGGGGGTTGTGTAGACTGGGGAGGTTGAATAGGAGATGGAGAAGTTTTGACAGTCGATGAGGGACCCGTGTCAGTTGGCAAAGGAACACAGGGTTGTTGTTCATTACGACTACTCTCCCCTGAATGACAGACCCTTGGTAGTATAATTGATGCTCAAAAAAGGTAACATCCATAGAATTATAGACCTTTTTAGTTGAAGGACAATAACACTTGTAGCCTTTCTTGTTGGTCGAATACCCTATGAATATACATTTGACAGATTTTGGGTCTAATTTACTGCGGTGTTGTTTGCGATTATGAATAAAGACGGAGCAACCAAATAGTTTGGTAGGGACAACTGAAGAGAGTGTGCAAGTACTTGGAAAGGAGCGAATGAGGACATCAATTGGACTACGGAAACCCAGAATACAAGAGGGCATCCGATTTATGAGATAGGCAGCGGTCAATGTTGCCTCGCCCCAATAACATTTAGGGACCGATGTGGTAAACATGAGACTGCGGGCTACTTCCAACAAGTGACGACTTTTCCGCTCGGCTACCCCATTTTGTTAAGGAGTATCAACACACGTGCTAAGGTGAAGGATGTCATGTTAAGTAAGAAAAGTTCCTAGGGAGGTGTTGAAAAAATCTCGTGCATTATCGGTTTGAGAGCCTGGATTTTTTGTGTCAAATTGAGTATCATTTGATAGAATGAACGAAATATTGGTCATACCTCGGATTTGTCACGCATGAAATAGATCCATGTCACTCGTGTGTGATCATCAATAAAGGACACGAACCATTGGGCCCCAAAAATATTTTTTTCGCGAGAAGGGCCCCAGACGTCACTATAGATCTGAGAAAAAGGACGAGTGGGTTTGTATGATAATTGAGGAAATGAAGTACGAGTGTGTTTGACAAGTTGACAAAATTCGCAATTAAAAGAGGTAGGACTTTTATTAATAAATAAATAAGAAAACAGTTTCCCCATGTACATAAAATTGGGATGACCTAAACGATAATAAAGTAACATGATTTCACTATCATTATTAACGCTGGAATGGAATACAGATGTACTAAGCGGATTTAAGCAAGACAGACTTGATACTGGTATACAACCGGTGGGTGAGACTAGACTGGCAAAGGGTTTGTTGAGGAGATAGAGACCACTGCGCAACTCAGCACTATCAATCATCCTCCCCGACTTCAAATCCTGAAATTCACAAACATGTGGAAAAAATTTAGCAACACAATGAAAATCATGAGTGAGCTTACTAATAGAGATCAGATTGCAATCCAAAGTATGAACATGAAGCACAGAAGTGAGGAATAAATCAACAGAGATGCGAACAGAACCAAAACCAGCAACTTTGGAGGTTGATCCATCAGCAATCCGAACAGTGAGAATCGGATTACACGGTCGGTAATCCATTAATAAGGAGACATCCCCGGTCATATGATCGGAGGCACCTGAGTCAACAATCCAGGGGCGAGCAAAGGTTGAATCCAAAACGAAAGCGGATGGGGAAATACCTTGATAGGAAACAAGGTTGGTGGCACCCGATGCCACACTAGTAGGCTGGACTGATGACAGCTGACCGAGCAGCTTCTGGAGGGCATGAATCTGTTCTTCGCTGAATGCACTCGTTCCTGGAGAGTCTTCGGTGGTGTTGGTGGCAGCTGCTCGATGATCTCGTTTGGGTTTTCCATTGGCAGGTTTGCCATGAATTCGCCAACACGTATCCCGAGTATGGCTAGAACGGCGGCAGTGGTCACACCAAGGGCGGCCCTGGCGTTGGCGGTTGTCTGTGGATGGAATATGAGCAGCAAGTGCAGACCCGTCGAGGGCTGTAGTGGACAAGGAAGCACCTAACATGACATTTAGGCGACTCTCTTCGCGGCGTATGTCAGAGAAAACTTCACGAATTGTTGGAAGAGGTTTCGAATTCAAAATCCGTGAGCGAGTCGGTCAAACTCAGATTTGAGGTCGAGAAGAAATTTGAAGGTGTGTTTCTGTTCTATGATTCGGCGAAATATAACAGTCTTCGGGACATTTCCAAGGGTACACCTCGAATAGATCTAGTTGTTACCAATACCGAGTAAGAGTATTGAAGTATTGGGTGACAGAGAGATCACCTTGACGAAAGTCATGAAGAATGGTCTCAACAGCAAATAGTTCGCTTGTATTGTCCGCACTAAAATAGGTCTCACGGGCAGCATCCCAGATTTCCTTAGTCGTGCCATAGAGAAGAAAATTTCTGTCAATATCAAGTGTCATCGAGTTAATGAGCCAGACCATAATCATATTATTCTTGGATTTCCAAGTCTTGTATGACGGATCTGTCATCATCGGAGCTGAAGCATCACCAGTGAGGTAGTCATCTTTATCTTTGCCGCATACAAGCATCATGACTGACTGCGACCATTGGATGTAATTTTGACCGGTGAGTTTGTGGCTGGTGATGAGGACAGAATTATTGTTTGAATTGTTGGGCAATGGAGATCCAGCCGTGGAGGGGTGGCTAGAAGTGACATCACTAGTGGAGGAGTTGCAGGCATGATCGTACTTAGTCATTGGAGAGGAGAGGTGGCCAGCAGAATGACCAGAGATAAGGTTGTGTCGACGAGGAGCACGGCTTGAACTGGCTGCGCTCGATCATGGAAGAAAGTCGGCGCTCACTATCAGACGCTACGCGGACGATCGCGAGAGATCGCGGGAGAAGCGGAAGAGCACGGACGATCGGAGATCGCGGAAGAGCACGGACGATCGCGAGAGATCACAGGAGATCGCGGGATCGCGGACGATCGCGTCGCGGGAGATCGAGGGATCGCGGACGATCGCGTCGCGGGAGATCGCGGGATCGCGGAGAGAGGCGCGATCTGTCAATTGGATGAGGAACGGCGCTCGGATGCGGACGATCGGAGCAGGCGCAAATTAGGGCAGCGCTCGAGAGAAGGGCCGTGATTGAGCCGAGCGGGAGAGGCTTCCTTTCATGGCTCTGATACCATGTGAATTTTGAATAATCCTTTTTCTCAATGAATACATAGATAATTCACCTATAAATAGGTGAGTACAAGAGAAACAAAAAGAGAAAAGAAATATTCCTACAATAAAACAATTTCAATAATTATGGAATAAAAATAAATACTAATAATTAAGGAATTACCATTTTTTATACTATGACTAAATATAGCAAGTACTAAATAAAATTAAAGTAAATAATAATGAGGAGCGTAATTCCACATATCATCATCTTGATTTACTTGTTATGTCATTGCAAAAGCCATTAATAATGGCTATGAGAAGTTTGAAGATTATTTTTCTGTCAGAGTAGTACCTCCTATTGCAATATTAAATTTTAAAGAAAAAAGGCAAGAATAGACTTCAGTTTTGGACCTTTGGTTGTGGCCTTGCTTGACACTTGATTAATTGACTACCGATTAAATGTATTGAAGTATCTCATTTCCTTCCTTTATATTTGCTTTATAGCTAGTTTATTTTACTTGCATTTGTATACATTTATCTTAATTATTTGTCAATTAAAGGGGTGTGGCTGCAATTAAGATTTAGTAAATCCGAATTTATCAAATCCAGATGTTAAATCTGGAATAGCGTTTGGTTCAATTCATATTAATTCTAAAATAGTGTTTGTGCTAAGAACATTGATTACCAGCCCCTCTAAATTTTATTTGTGCATTTGCCTAAGTAATATGTTTGCAAAAACCGTATTAAGCATAATTAGAAATTTTAGGGTTAGTAGGCAAATAGAATTGACTTCTGCAGAAGAGTAAATCAGTGACATTGAGCATAATAATTATACTTTCATGATGGTCTAATTGAGTGAATTGGTTTTCAACTTTGCTCTAGTCTTGCACATTTGATTTATGAAACTTAAACATGCATACATGCACGATTGGTGATGGTGACAATTATATCACATATTTGATATATGATTGAGTAATTCTTTTTTTTTATTTGTTCAATTACTCAAAGGTAAAATGTATCATGTGCTCATCACATAATGCATAACTTTATTTTACACTAACATTTGCACATGCATAATTGTATGTGTAGCTTACAAAGAATACATACATCATACATGTCTTCTTTTGAGCAATCACAGTTTGCATCAAATGGTGAGGTGTGACCAGTTGAGGTTGGAAATGTTGATGAAAGCCGCAATCAAACATCACAAACCGCATCTCAACAAATCATTAAGACTAATAGTTCTACCGCTGTACAATCTAAGAATGGTAGGAAGAGAAAATCTATTGTATGGGATTATTTTGTGGAAACAAAACTCATTTCTAAGAGTATTGACTCCTTCCCTAAAATATGTCTATTGTGACATTAAGTTTCTTAAGTCAAAAATAGACACAACATCACAGCTTCTTAGGCATGTTCGGAAAATCAAATCAAGTCAATAACAAATTAATTTATTAGATAAAGGACAGAAACGTTTGCATTTCTCATCTATTGATATTGATGCTAACGTTGGTATTTCTATTTTATAAGGTCCTAAAAAATATGACCAAAGACGAGTTAGAGAAAAAACTGCAAGGATGATTATTGTTCATGAATATCTTTTTAAGATGGTGGAGCACACTTAGTTCAAGATTTTGTTGAAATTTGTAAACCCTTACTATGAAAGTGTATCTAATAACAATATAAAAAATAATTGAATGTAAATTTATGATATCGAAAGGAGAAGTTAAAGACTTAAAAGGTGTTGAAAAAGTTTATCTGATTTCAGATTGTTGGACTTCTAATCAAACAATAAAGCATATGTGCTTAACTATCCTTTCCATCAATAAATCTTGGAACTTTCAAAAAAGGATTATTAATTCATCGAACATGAGCCTCTGACACTTTTATTTCTGATGTTATATGTGATTGTATGATAAACTGGAATCTCCAAGATAAAATTTTTACAATTACTCTCGACAATGCTAGCAATAATAATGTGACAGCTTCTTATTTAAGAAAACGAATCAAGAGAAAAATTATTATTTCATGGGTTATTTCGTGTAAGATATTGTGCGCACATTTAAATATAATGGTAAAAAATGGTTAGAAAGAAATTCATGATATAATTTGCAATATAAGAGACTTTGTTAAATATATAAAGAAGTACCCTTCTAGGTTACACAAATTTGTTGAGATTTCAAAACAAGGAGTATCAACATCACGATCTTTATGTATTGATGTGCCCACACGTTTGGAATTCAACTTATATGATGCTTGAGTATGCTTTCATCTATCGTACTGTTTTAACATAGTATGCAACTAAAGATACAAATTACAAGTGGCTACCTTTAGACTCTGAATGGTTGAGGTATGAAAAAATCAAAAAGCTCTTATTAGTTTTTAATAATGCAATAAAGCCAATTTAAGTCACCTCTTATCCCACATCAAATATTTTTTTGTTGGCTATTATGCACATTAAAAGGATTCTTTTGGAAGAATCCAGATCTGAAGATGAGTTCATGAGAAATATGACTTCAGTCATGAGAGCAAAATTGATGAATATTGAGATCAGTGTAACTTGTTGATGTCTTTAGCTGCAGTTCTTGATCCTTGTTTAAAGTTAAAGTTCATTTCATTTGCATTCTCTAAGATATATGAACCTATGACATTGATTCTAACATTACAACTGTTGAGGAGGCTCTTTAATAAATATATGTAATATATGTTGCTGAGAGTTCTAAACATGATTCATCCCAAGAAGAGTCTTCTTCAAGCAGATACGTTATTGATCCCCTTGATTCATCTCAGTTTTATTGCATGATTGATTTTAAAATTTTTGTTATGTCATCTGGTACGATACAACCAACAAAATATGACATGGAAGAGTATATTGACGAAGGAATATTTGTTTGTAATTCTGAACAGTTTGATGTATTGGAATGGTGGAAAATTAATACATTAAAATATTCATGCTTGTCTAGGACACGTGACATTATCAAATCCAATAACAGTTGTTTCTAAATCTGCATTAAAAGTTGTTTATTCACAAAAATGATTAATGTTTTGATTTGTGAATTTAATTAGATCAGTTTAGCACAAAAAAAGGTAAAACACCTGTTGTAAATATTTCTCATTAATCATTATGATTCAAGCCAACAAGTTAATTTTATTCTCTTATTACAACTTTTTAAATATATTAACAATCTTTATATCTTCGTACGGCGAGTTATTAGAGGATAAAAATATGGGTGTTCCTTTGGGAGATTCTTGAGCAACAATGCATCGAACATCCATGTCTATCAATTTTCATTAAGGAATTCATTAATTTTATTTATGAATGCTTAAGTGGTAATTTTATATTCTTTTTGGGCTATTATTTGACGGCGTTTAAAATGTTCTATCTCTTATGGATGCCTATGAAGGTAGAACTTTATGCTTATCAAACATTACTTATTGTGGTGACTTCATTTATGTGTTAGTAATCTTCACTCATAACAACTTTATTCTAACCTTCGTAGATTGGTTGCACTTGTGGTGATGGGGGTTGTCCATGTAATGATGATAACATGGTCATAATTTCCTCCATTTTCTTCTCTAAACAATTGATTTGATCATCTTTCTACCTCAACTGAGCTAAGAGGTATTATTTAAGTACTATTAGATTGTCATCATCTGCATTTATATTCTAAGCGGTAGAGAATTATTGTTGTTGTTCTCATAGGGAACTCGAAGCTCGAGTATACACTATCCACCACAGAGATATTATTGTGAGTGATGCAATTTAAGGTGCTTTAGTTTAGAAATCAAACCTAATCTATACACAAATCAATTAACAAATTGAAAAAGATGTTTTATATGTCTTGATGGTTTGCTTCATGATAGAAGCTTTTTATGCTCAAGCTAGTAATTGAGACTTAGAGTGGACAAACCACTTATTATGCTATGTACTAATGTTGTTTACATTTTTTTTTTTTTGCAGGATTACTATAGAAGTGAAGCTATAATGATTAAAAATGCTCTAATAATTATATTTTACATGTTGCAATGTTGCATTCATTTATAGGGTTGTCAAAAAAGCTCGTTGTTCGCGAACAGCTCGTGTTCGACTCATTAAGTAGCTCGTTCGTTAAGTAAATCAGTCGAACACGAACAAGTTTTTAAAGCTTGAATTATAAATGAGTCGAACACGAACTCTTTGTTTGCTCGTGTTCGACTCGTTTTAGCTTGAAATAA
>NEWO01000193.1:24830-36853 GCA_003013225.1 Phalaenopsis aphrodite | reverse complement strand
TACAAGTTGATTGGAACAATAGGATTGGTTGAAATGACAGAACATCTTTTAAGTTCTTTCATGTAATATTTTAGGCTTGTTATAATCCCTATCTTGAGTTTGACTTCGAGCTAATTCTTAAAAGTGAAGTATTCTTCAATTTTATTCCCTAGCATCTAGTGATACGGTCAATACAATGAATGATCTTTCTTATCGACTTCTTCTAGCTTTCTGGGCTCTGACAACTGGAAATCGAATCTCTTCATTAGGCTATGGAACATCATGCACATTGCTTCATCTTTAAATGGATAAACTTTACTTAGAAGCTCTGATGAGATGTGTTTCCTCTCTATTGGATAATACCTCTGCTGAGATGATTGCTGATCGTATTACTGTGGCAGCTACTGACTCTGTTGCGATCATTCTGTCTGATCTTCATTGGTTGTTTACTCTTATCTACCGCTGTGATAGTATCTAATTTCTTCTTGAAGGCCTTCATTGGCTTCTGCTTATCATTCTTTGCCAAGAAATTGAACTGTTTCACTTTCTCTTAAAGACTGTCAGCCTTGCTATGCAACTTCTCGAAAGTCTTGATGGTAAAACCCTTAAGAAGAAATGCTATCATGGCATGGATACTCTTTAGCAGGATTCCAATTGCATGTTGTTCTTAGATATGTGGCCTGTATTTAATGCCGAGGTTTCTCAAACTTAGAATATGGTCCACTAATGTCTCATCTGGTCACTGTTTCTCAACCACAAGATCGCTGACGGTGATGTGGTACCGAGCCCCAACAAGCCTCTTGACAAATATGTTTTCTAATTGTGTGAAGGTTTTAACAGAACCATTTAGCATCTTCACATAATAGTCAAAGGAAACTCTAGAGAGGCTGCTAACAAACTAGAAGAAAAATAAAGCATCACTCCCTCTTACATTGTAACAACTCATGTAGAAGTAAGCAATGTGCTACCAGGGATTCCCAGTCCTGTCAAAAGTCTTAAACAGAGGTGGTGCTAAGCCTTTAGGGCATTAGATGACATCAAACTTTTCGAGATAAGGTATATCCCTCAGAATAAATGCTCCTCCCTCAGACTGGGCTAAGGCCTCTCACACCTACTGTTCAACTACCAACTTGAGATCCTTTTTCGGTATTAGACTTTGGACAAAACCTTTCTTAGGTTTTTCTTCTTTATAGACAGAGGTGAATTCCTTCCTTCCTTCAATGATTTGGATGACCTCTACGAGTGGTTCCTTTGGTAGTTGAGGCTGGCTTTGAAGCGTGGTTATAGTGGTCATCATCTCTTCCATCCTCTTTTACATGCACTTGATCATCTCATCTCTATGCTGAAGGAGTCTTTATAGTGTCTCCGGGCCATCCACCTCTACGAGTTCCTGAGCCTCCCATAGAGACGATGATGCTTGAGTATCAACCACATTTATTTTAGCATACTCCTCTTCGATGTAATAAGCCAAAAATGCTTCTTCATCTTTGTCAGACATATCTTTCCATTCTTGAGACAACTACTTAAGATTTGTCCTCAACTTCTATAATGTTGCTTCAATGGAACTTCCTTTAATGGTCTTGAGATGCACGGGTGGTGGTTGAATCTTCTCTTTTGAGGTAACAACTATTTCCTCAGACTTGAGACCCTCCTCAGAACTTCTGACTTTGCTCCTACTGGTAGTGACCAACCCGACAATCTTGGGTCACCACACTATCTCTTTTGGTGTTGATAGCCTAGGGTTGCATGGTTTCTCAGTGGTACAAACACATCGATGAGTAGTGTGAGCCTTGTCATGCAGACTAGACGCTATAGTAGATGATCCATCATCTTTTCTTGATTCACTTTTCGACGAACAAAGTTTCTCTCATGGGACTATCTTTACTCCAAGGAAAGCTTTAACAGGTACTTGCCCCATCCTTCTAAGAATCTCACTGGCTGAACAATTTTCCTTCACTACTAACTTCTCAATTATAGTCTGTAATCGAGCTGTCTATGTAGCCTTGGTTTTCTTCTCGCTCTGACCCTCGTAGTGGAAAGATCGAGGTAGTGTAGCAGCAATCCTCCTAGCATCTTCCTCACCCTGGGTAGTAGACAACATGTGGAACCTGCTTCCTCCCAACAACGGTGAAGGTAATCCAAACTCATCCTCTACAACTCCAACAGGGACAACATCCCCGGTAACTTTCGTCCTTTTCATCTTAACAACTCTCTTGTTCTTTTTCCTCCTATGTGCTTGGGTCAGAGGCGTGGTCCACAAGCTAGATCCTATTTCAAACACAAAAGTTTCTATAGGGAAAGTCTCCATGGTATCATGTTCATCATCCACTTGAACACCTTTTCCTTTGAGTTGGGTGAGAATGGTGACAGGTTTAGTGCGACTAGATCAGCGGGGGTAGCGACAACCGTCCTGGGGTACTTCCCATTGCTCTAACAATTTTTACAGAAATGACATAATTCTTCTCAACTAACACCCACTTTAGAGGTGAGAACTCTTGGTGGGTTTACCTTAGGTTAAACTCTACTATCTACTCAACAATCTTAGGTGTCATAGTTCTCAACATAATGATGGTAACGTCTCTAAACTTAATGTTAGTACTGAAACCACTTGTCCAAAATGAATGACTGCTCCGTCAGGCAGCTCGCTCTTGTTCATAGCCAAGTCCATTCCAGTAGCAAAGGAGAAAGTTAACTTTGGGGCAGACATCTTCTACAGAGGGGATTCAAAATGTGAGTATCATCTTATGCTTCCCTCCCTTATAGCGAGGACAGAAAGAAGAGAACTCGTGCAATAAACATTATATGAACACATATTATTTATGCTTTTAATATATATCAGGCTTTAACTTATTCATTATTATAAGAGAAATGCTTTGAAATTAGAAAATTGGTATAATTTGTTAAAAATAAATTAGCTACTGGGAAGAAAAAGAAAAAATCAAAGGACCCAATCTGAATGAAAGGGGAAGGGTAGACTTTTCACCAAACTCACCTCAATAGATTCGCTTCTAGGCTAACACCTATTGGGGATCCACCTCAATATCAGCAGATGGAAGGATCCTGGAATCTCTCTGTTTAGGGGTGTCTAAATAGTAGTTCCAGAATCCAAGAGAAGTTGACTACACCTACTGAAGATAGAAATGAGCTAGGTATTCCGACGAAAGAATGACAACTTGGTACATGAAGGGCATGGGCACTCTACTGATTTATGATAGCAAAACTATCTATTCATTGAAGGAGAGAAGAACTTTTTCCAAGTGGAGTCACCAGAAATTGTTGGTCAGGAATATCGATCAGGTTGATTTTATATTTTGAAAAATAAATTTTTAGATTTTATTTAATACATATAGATAAATTTGATTTTGGAAAAGTAGTATGTTAATTTTGAAAATTAATGTTTCAATTTTTAAAAATATGAGACCGAACCGACCTCATATATACAATAGTTTAAATGATCGAGCATAACACCACAAATGTTGAATCTACCTTGATGAATAGATACTACTTTTGCTAGTGATGCTCAATTAAATAAACTATAGTATTTATGACTTCCTTTTAGTCTATAAATCATTTTTTATATAACCCGACAAGTTCCCCTATCTAACAAGGAAGATTAGATAGGGCTAATATTAAGCTGGGTTCCAAAGTTCCATACATAAGAAAGCTCATATAGTTAATTACATCTTAAGTGACAAAGGTTACTTAAGAATACTCTAAATTCAGACCAGTTGTTTTGCTCTCAAGAATTCCAAAGTTTAAGGTTTTCAAGATTGGACATTACAAGTTCAAAAGGGATTGGATCAAGTAGTAGCAATTACTTTCAAGAATCCAAATGAATGAAAGGTAGGAGATGCCATTGATCCAGGAAAAACCCTGATGACTTCACAAGATATTCTATTATTTGGATTCAATTTAGAAATGAAGTTACTTGATGTTTCATATTACCAATTTTATTATTTTAGGGCTTACATTTGCGTGACATGATCATACAAATAGCCTGAAAGATAAGAGGGTTTATGTCGTAAGGAATGACAACCTCAAAACTTAAAATAAGTTAGGATTTAAGTTGCATAATATGATTGTATAAAAACCTAAAGATGAGTTAAGGATTTATTTTGTACTAGATGAGCTACCTCAAAGTCCTATCACTTGTTATTTAATTCTAATGAAAGGTATGTTGTTGTAGACCTGGTCACGCTCTCTCGAAGTTGTTCTTTTATTCACCCTTGTCATGCTGCCCATAATATTATCTCCATGCTCCTCATTGAAGTGACAACTTTAAGTCTTTGGAGTTTAAGGTTGTACAATTTTCATGTCAAGGTTTTTGTTTTCAAGTGTCATGGGGGGTGTTAAAGTTGATAAGAGCAACATCGGCTTAGGATCCCACAGTTCCCTCATTCCGGTACTGATATACCAAAATAATGTGTTATTTTAAGTATACATTTTATGCTTATTTTAGGTAATAATGCATTTTAAAGAAGGTTATTTTCATGTTTTTATTGCAGGTATATCAATTTTAGGCATTTGGAGCAAAAGTAACAAAAATGAGAAAATTTGAAACAAAAAAGGAGAACTTTGTAATTATGGTGCCAGCGGTACCAACTTGCAGAAAGCTGGCACCTGAAGTACCATAATTGGTGCTATAGGCATCATTATATAGAGAAAAGACACTTGAAGCTCCAGAATCGGCCCTGAAGCGCCAAAATTGGCGCCTGAAGCGCAAGAACCCAGTATAGCATGGACTTAAGTAATTTGGCGCCTAACCAGAATTGGTGCTTGAAAGCACCAGAGATGATATTTGATGGATTAAGGTGGTTTGGGATCAATTTTGAGCGGGTTTTGAAGGCTTCAAATGTTTTAAACACCCCATGGAGTGATTAAATATATATAGACACTTTGGAAGGCTTTTTAATGAAGGGATATGTCTCTTGAATGAATGGTATTTTGGGATTTAAAAGGTGTGACTTTTGGAGAGAATTTGGGAGAGTATTTTGAATTCTTTTTAGAGGAGGCAACCCCTATTTAAAAAGAGAGGGAGTCTAGACAAGAGAGAGAGTTTTGGTGGTGGAGTGGTGAGAAAGTGTGAGGGACTTGGAGATTTTCTTCTATGGGTTGTAAGAGGAGAGGGAAAGTGAGAGATTTTTTCTTCATTACAAGAAAGGATGGAAAGCGACTAGAAGCGCAACAGAATTTAGTGTTTTACCAAGAAAAGATGGTACAAGCTCATCACAAATTGGTCCACCTGAAGATGTTCAAAGTTGGTGACCTCGTTCTTATTCTCAAGAGGCCTATTCTTGCATTCCGTAAGGTAGGTGGAAAGTTTGAACCAACTTGGGAGGGACCATTTTTTGTAGAAGGGTCTATTCAGAAGGAGCCTACTAGTTGGTGGATTTCAGAGGAGAATAACTTATGCTGCAGATCAATGAACGATATTTGAAAACATATTATGCAACATGAAATTGTTTAAAATGAGATTTTGAGATCTAGATTGTTCTGGGTTTGGCTGGGTCCAAAATTTTGTAATAAGATTAATCTTAATGAAATGAAAATTTTGAAGTTGCTCACTTCATTCTTTTTCGTTTTTGTTTTTCTTAATTTTAACATCTCATTAAAATTAAAAAGATAATAATAAAAATTTTTGCACCTTCATAAATTAAAATTTTATCTATTAAATGTTTTGTTCTATTCTTGTTCTCGCTAAATTTCAGCGCACTGATATTTTTTCTTGTCATATGAACAAAAAATGTCATGATAGAAGTTGATTTTTACCTTCAAGGATGGCTTGAATCTCACACTCAACCAGGAAAGGGCACATTAGGGCAGCATCATAGATTTTGACATGGACTTTGGTCAAGTCAATATTAACTATGAGGGTCCTCCGATGGACATACTTAGCCGACAAGAAAAGGAAGGGTTGCCATTGCTTTTGAGGATTTGTACAAAAAAAAGACTCCTCTCCGAAGTAGAAGAAAACAGTAACGCAACAGAATCTGATGGAGGAAACTAGCCGTTTACCATCCATGATAACCACACCAACCAGAAACCTTGTCAGCAGTGACAATGAGAGACTGTCAGATCCACCATTGAGAAGAACTCAGCATCAAAATGTCATTCGTCGCAGACACAAAACTTTTCTATGTGAAGAAAGAAGACGCCTAGAAGGGGCAGAAGATTTACTTACCCCGATTCCTGAGGGGAAAATCTATGACCCTTGCATGAGGGAGACTTCTGCCAGTCTGCTCACTACAGAGAATGAGCCTGAATACCTTACAGAGCAAATACAATCTGAAGCACCAAAGGAGTTTTACAGGGGTTGCCCAATGTGCAACGTCAAAGTTAATATTCAGTCATCGACAGGAGGGGCATTCATGGAGTATCCGACATGCAATATTCTAGACTTAGACCACTAGAGTTCATTTGAAGAATTCATAGCTACCGACACGGGCGCCAGGAGACGGTTTACCTGGATACTCAGTCTTTCATTCCATTACTATAGAGCCAAGTCAGACACGGTATACTACAGATGTGGAGATGGTAGATCCGCCTCAATGATCTCAAAGGATCCCCACAGTGGAATTGGAAAGAATAAATAAAGTTAAGAGGAGAGAATTCAAAATTTACAAAGAAATTTGAGGAAATATCATCAATATTTTAAAAGGCCTAGAGCTGTACTCGGGAGTCTTCTCTGAAAGTGATGAAAGAAAAATACTAGACTGCATATTTGATTTAAGAGACAAGGGTTAGGCTGGCCTGCTGATGGAAAGAACTTATTCTAAGCCACGAAAGTGGATGAGAGGAAAGAAAAAATCACCATACAATGCGTATGCTGCTATAATTTAACTAAGGATAGACAAAAGAATTCCCCATGGATCTTAATAAATGTTAAGGTGGACCCCATGCCCTCCGAGATAAAATAGATGTTCAAGAGAATGGTTAGATGGAGCATACTGCTAGCTGATTGCATTCTAAATAGTTGTATCATCAATATCTATGATGAAGGAGATAGCTTTCCCTCACATATAGACCATCATAATTTTGTGAGGCCATTCTGCACGGGGTCCTTTATGAGTAAGATAAATATACTATTTGGAAAATAAATTAATGTAATTGGCACTGAGGAGTTCAGGGGATCTGTTGAGATTCCACTGCCGATAGGTTCACTATTGATTCTCAAAGGAAATGGAGCAGACCTTGCAAAGTACTGCATTCCAGAGGTACAACACCGCAGAGTGTCTGTGACTTTCAGAAGGATTGACATCAACAAGATGTCATACAGATTTCGACCATATCCGGAACTGGAGGAGCTACGCCCGTACCAGCTATGAGAGAGTTGCACCTCTAACTACACGTAAAGGGAATTCTTGTCTTGGAGCATGGCTTAGTAGGTCAGCTTGATTAGGAGCTCGCCCCAAGAAGACAGATAGACAGTTCTTTTTGTCACATTTTGCACTGCGTTCGAGCAGCGTATATGATATATATTCAGCATGTGATGTTCTAGATGTATTCAACATGAGATGTTTCAGATGTACTTTTGATGATTTCAACATGTATTCAGTCTGTAACACCTATTTTGAGCAGATCAATGAAATTTGTTTCCGAATGTAGTCTATTTCTTGAATTTCCCTTTGTGTGATGAATCAAGAGCCATCGAACTATACATTGGTTTTAAACTATAATGAACAAAAAAAATGATAAATTGTTTTGATAACAATCAAATTTAAATAAAATACTCTTTGGAAAATCTACCAACAAAAATTAAAATTTAAAAATTTTCTTTGATAATTAAATGTGATAAAAACAACAAGGAATGAAAAATAAATTTGCTTGAGTTTATTTTCCTTGAGTTTAAGGTCTCTTACTCTTTGCTTTCACAACACAATTATTCTTGTTGGCACCAAATTCTTCACAACTCATAGAGTCTCATACTCTATACAAAATCTCATGAATTTTTCCTCACCAATGTCAATCTTCACATGTCACATATTTATGAGTTCAGCACCACAAGTTCTCCACTCTATTTGCATGATATTCTCAGAGTCAGTACCTAAATTCTGATTCCCATCTTTACATTCGGGATAAGCCTCTTCAAGCCCTATTCCCATCTTTACATTCGGGATAGGCCTCTTCAAGCTATATTCCTATTTTTATATTCCAGATAGGCCTCTTCATGCCCTATTCCCATCTTTTCATTCGGAATATGCTTCTTTACGCCCTATTCCTATCTTTGCATTCGTGATAGGCCTCCTTACACCCTATTCCCATCTTTACATTTGGAGTAGGCCTCTTTATTCCCTATTCCCATCCCTACATTCGGGGTGGGCCTCTTTATGCCCTATTTTCATCTTTGCATTAGGGATAGGCCTCTTCAGGTCATATTCCCATCTTTGCATTCAGAATAGGCCTCTTTACGCCTTATTCCCATCTTTGCATTTGGGATAGGCCTTTTTAAGCCCTATTCCCATCTTTACATTTGAAGTAGGCTTCTTTACACTCTATTCTCATCTTTGCATTCGCGAAAGGCCTCTTTACGCTCTATTCCCATCTTTGCATTCGCGAAAGGCCTCTTTACGCCCTATTCCCATCCTTACATTCAGGATAGGCCTCTTTACGCCATATTCCCATCTTTGCATTTAGGATAGGCCTTTTTATGCCCTATTCCCATCCTTACATTTGGTATAGGCCTCTTCAAGCCCTATTCCCATCTTTTCATTCAGGGTAGGCCATTTCAAGCCCTATTCCCATCCTTGCACTTGTGTCTCCTCTTGAGTTAGATGTGAGTCCTTGCTCTTTCCACTCAATCTAGTCTCCTCGTACATAATTCTATCTCCTCAAGAATCTTAAATTAAAATCAAAATTTGAAGTGAATTTTGAAATATTCAACTTAAATCAACTCTTTAACAGGAATGTTGGTTTGTTCGATGCTTGTTTCCTCAATATCCTTTATTTCATTTAGCGAGAGTATCTGTTACTCCCAAGTGGAAAGAACAGTCACTCAATGCTACAATTTGTTCTAATTTTGTTGACTTATAAATCTATGTTGGTTTTATTGATCTTGTTGGTCAACATCAATACGTGAGGTGTGCTTGTCCGACACACCACGCCTATTGGGGGTCCATTTGTTGACCTCACTTTTGGTTGAGGTCTAGCTTTCTCCTCTTTAGTAGCTTAGGGTCTGGTCATAGGACTTTCTTGTAAACTATTCCTAGAGGAATAGAAAAGGAACCCTCATCATTAGAAACTATAAACCATTCTTTGCTTAACTTGAAGTTCCACATATTGGTCATAACCTCTACCACTTAGTAGGTGGGGTCAATATGGGGAAGCTCAAGGGGAATCCCCACAGGATTGTCTGGCCTTAAGGTTGACCTTGGGTGTTGGTTTGGAGCTAGTTCACTCACTTGCGCCCACTTGCCCTCACTTTCACTCACTCACTCATAACCCTAAACCCAAAACTTTGTTCACTTTGATCCTTTGATATTTGGGAGACTAATGTAGTGAACCCCTAGACCCACTAGCCCTAGGCTAGAGTTTAGCTAAGACTAGTACATAGAGGACCCAAATGAGGATTTAATTGGTCCATGGCTCACATAGGGTGGTTGACACCTCAATTTCACCTAAATACCTAACTTGGCCTATTGCCCCCCAAATCTACCCAAATTACCTAAACACCCCCAAACCCCAAATTTGACCAAAATTCTCAAAATTACCTAAACTACTCAAGTTTGTCCAAAAGTTACTTCAAACCATTTCAAAATACTCAAATTGCCCAAAATCACCAAAAATTTCTAAATTACCAAAATACCTCTCATTTAGCCAAAATTACAAAAAATACCCTTGATGGCCCAAACTTTCCCAAAATCTCCAAAACCAATTTGAGCTCTTCCATTGAGCCCAATTTGACCAATTTTAAGCAAAAGCCCCAAACTTCCCTTAGAGGCCCATTTTCCTTAAATTCACCCTAAATGTCCATTAATTTGAACCAAATCTCCCTCAATCTCAATTCTCAATTGAAATTCATCATGAACAAACTCAATTCAAACAAAATCTAAGTCAATTGACTCACATTTGAGTCCAATTTCAATCCAAATAAAAAAACCCCAATTTGGCCTAAAACCAAAATCCCATTCAATGGTCCCCCAAATCTTTCCAAATGCCTCAATTGTGCATTATAAACTCCTTTAAACATTCCCACACATTAAATTGGACCTTTAATTTGCCTAGGTCTAGCCTCAATTTCACCTAAAATTAATTTGGACTAAAATCTCCAAATTTGCCCCAATTTGGCCATGTGCCCAAATTCCACCAAATTGAAAAATTGACACCCAATTGATGTTGATAACTCTTCATGATATTCCCATAGATGGACTTAACCTAAATCTAGCCCAACCTAAGCCCAAGTCTGACCCAACACCCTTAAAATTTACCAAATGCCAAAATCCTCCAAATTGAACCTCCAAATCAATTCAAAATCACTCCAAATATTTTCCAAAATATCACACCAAGTTGATCAATTGATTAAGCTCAATGTCATAGCTAGCCTACCCCAAACCCAACTTCTAGCCATTTTGACCCAAATTGAACCTCTTCACAAAAATTGACTTAGCTATGCCAAAGTCACCAAATTAATGTCACCACAACCATAATTTGGGCCGTATTGCCTAGCATAAACCCACTTAAACAGCCTAGGTGAGCTTTGGACCAATGGTCCCTTGATTTAAGGGATCTTAACCATATTTGGGCCTTATTTGAAAATACTTTGTCATCATCACTTGTCATTATGAGTAAATCATAATTACCTAGTCCCTCACCTCCCTAATCCAAGAAGTGACTACACCCTGGCCAGTCACCTCCTCAGCCATCATTAATAGCCACCCAAAGGAGCCCTCATTGGCCGAAACCCAAAATTAAACTTACATGAGCTGGCCAAGTCTTATTGGTCACTAGAGCTCTTCATCCCTTCACCTATGCATCAATTTACACCCACCAACTGGCCCTAGTGGCCAGTCCAAGCATTTCTATTTTAATCAACCCCCACCATGGCCAAAAGGGGAGAACCAAAATCCTAGAGGAAACTCTGCCAAAATTTTAGACTCTCCAAGCAATCTTAAGCTCAAGCCAACCATATTCCCCCTCTGGTTCCCTCTGTGAGAGTTCAATTTTGAGCTCAAAATCAAGCTGAAACTAGGACATTCTTCTCCATAACTTTACAGTGAACCAAACTCAAGTTAATTATGCACACACCATCCCCACAGTGAAAGCCCCCTCTCAAACAACCTCTAACCTAGCTCTAGACCAACACCTGAAATCGAGTTTGATAAAAAACATAGCAAGACAATTCACGAGGGCTTGAGACTTAATGTGGAGGTTTTTTGGACGCAATCAAAGCTATCAAAACCATCTGATTGAGGCCTCCCCACTCAGACAAAGGTACTGAGCTATCACCCTAGCCCGAGCTTCTTTTAATTCCATTTGTAATGGCTTGATTTCATGCTTGATAAAATGTATAGATGTGTTCTTCTTGAGTAGATGAAGGTTTAGAAACAAACCCCATCTGGTTTGGTTGAGTATAAACAAAGATCTTAAGATTTTAGTGTGAACGACTTATGGGTTAGGTCACTTGGGGATGATGAATGAGAGTCATCCGATCGTGCATTTATTTCATCAACGGAAGAGATCAAGTCGGACCAACCATTGGTGCGAAAAGGTGGGTCACGTGGCAGCTGAAGTGGATGGTAGCGTCAAATGGCGGAGCGCCGCGTGTGAGTTCGGAGCCGTCGTAGTATGAGGTGGCGCTGCGTGTTTAAGTAGGAAAATATGGATTTTTTAAATTATTTTTAATGTCTGATTTTCAAAAATCCATATCTTTCTCTAGGAAAATCATAAAATTAAAAAAAAATACCCACTTGCTCAGTGAATATAATAGAATATGGTGGAGCAAAAATAAAAAATATTTGCCAAGTATATGATTTTTAATTAATTAAATTCTCTTTGAGGTATTTTAATTTATTATGATTAAATACTAATAACCATGGCTTGAAATTTTT
>NEWO01000192.1:1144565-1163053 GCA_003013225.1 Phalaenopsis aphrodite | reverse complement strand
ACAAACCCCACACCAAAAATAGTGCCGACATCAGCGTACCAGTCAAAAGCAATCCGTGACAAGCTGTTGATGAACTGTTGGCAGAGTAGAGCGTCATTATTCCTCGTGTTGACACAACAGGCTCGGAAATGTGCTATGTGCTGTCTGAGATTTCCAGTCTCATCGAATATCTTAAAGTTTGGGGCCACTAAACCCTTGGGGAAAGGGATGGCATCGAACTCTTTCGGGTAAGGTCTGCCCTTTAGAATTGATGCGCCTCCCTTGGACTGAGCTAAGGCACCCCGTACTTGTTCAACCATTTGCTTGAACTCTTTTTTTGGCATGAATCCTTCTTTGGTTGTTGATCTTTGTATGTTGAAGTAGCCTCCCTTCTTTCATCTGCAATGTGTATGATTTCTGGCTGATTAATCTCTGGATAAGCCAACCTTGGTGCTTGTGATTGCCCCTGAATGGTGGCCATGGCGATCATAGCTGCAGTCATCTCTTCTATTCTCTTCTCCAGTAGAACAACTTGCTCATCCCTTAGGAGGATAACCCTACGCAGCTCATCTACGGCGTTCTCTTCAGTGTGAGGTTGAGCCTCGCACGCAGATGTGGTAGCTCTGGTTTCGATCAAATGGACATCCATGAAGTCCTCCTCCAAGTAATCACTGTAATCAAAATCTTCATTGTCACTATTGACAGAAACTCCATGCTCTCAAGCTAACTCATAAATCTCGATCCTGAGTTTCTCAACTTTTTCCTCATATATTGATCTCTTGATTGCTTTAAGATCTGGAGGACCTTGATGGAAATCCTCTACTTGTTCCTCCATCTCGCTGGCTATTGTCACGACAATGTCAGATATTTTAGGCACTTGTTTTACTTCCTGTCTTGCAGGCTCACTGAACTGTATTAGTGTAGCGACCTTGGGTACCCATACCCTCTTCATCTTTGACGATGATGTCTCAGGACGGAATGTCTTAGTAGAGACATCGGTATGTCGAGGGAACATATGCTCCCCGTGGTGTAGACCGGCTACAGTGTCAGGTAATCGCCTTGTCTTTTTTTCTGAGATTGCAGGAATGACTGGTAAACTTCTCAGACCCAGTCTTGACTTAATCGGCCGACGACCTGCGGTCCTGGTAGTGGTATGGTCAGTGGTGACTATAGCAGTATCAACTCGGTTCCCCAAACGAAGCCAAAAGAAAACACGGGTAGGTGACTTTATAGTCGACTTATGAGATTTTCTAGCAGACTTAACATCCTTTAAAATTTCTTTTTTCATATGAGGGGAAATTGCATGCCCCACTCATTTACGTAATTCACTAACAGAACATCTTTATTTAGTAGCAAGCCTTATGAAGACTGCACTAACTCGGGTGATGGGGATGAATTTCTTTCCCTCCTCACCATGTCCATGAAGTGATGGTAATGCGATAGCAATCTTCCGGATACTCTCATATCCATTAGTATCTGTCAGAGGATGGAATCTACTCCCTTGTAGGAGTGGATAAATTTCTAGTAGTACTTCTTTAACTTGATGGGGCTCCCCCTCAACGGGTGTGTTTTCAGGAGTCTGGGCTTTGATGGCCCTCCGAACTCTTCTATTGTGGTTCCTCCTTTGAGTTTGGGTCAGTGGTACAGTCCTTGAGCTTGACCCGATCTCAAACACAGGTGGCAGAACAGTTAATCCTTCAGTCGAATCTTCAACGACCATCACTTCTTTTACCTTAGCAGTAGCATGGATAGCAGGCTTGATGATAGTAGCTTTAGCCTTTTTGCAGGCAAGGAAGTCCTGAAGGCAGTTCAAACTGAATTCTGCAGACGGCTCTTGCACTTCCGGAGCAACGATCTTCATTACCACAAACGGGGCTTTCTCGAGGATAACATCGAGGTCTTGAAATCCATCTCCGAACTTGATGGTGGGAGCGATGTTACGGGCGCTATGGTTTGTTGGCAGATTGCAGGAAAAGGTCAGCGTTGGGTAGGCCATTGCGGCGGGCTTTAAAACATAAAGTTTTAGGGTTAGCTATTTGGCTAAAAGCCTCGAAATCTTTAGTGCAAGCACTGGAAATAGAGGTTAATCTGTAGACCGGGCGGGTCTTAATTTACATGTAATTTTAACATCTTTGTTCAAAAAGGTGTAAAATTTAATTAAGATTTCAAAGTGCGCGCAGCACAACACGTTTTAGTTTAATTTGCAAAATAGCAAGTCAAATTTGGAAGGGAGATGTGAAAAAAATATAGGACGAAGTGCGAGCCCAATTAGGGGCAGAAAATGCCCAGGTGGAATTAGTCCACCGATACACCTATTGGGGGTCCGACCCCACATGAAAATTTAAAGAGTCCTCAATGGCCTTCTGAACCCCTCTGTTCAAAGATGGTTGAACAGCTAGTCCTGAAGTCCAAGGAGTTAGTTGTACTTTTCCCAACACAGAAATGGTAAAGTATGCTAACGGACGAAGGGTAATCTGGTCCTAGAGGGACATGGACATATTACCGATATGTGAAGATAATATTTGTTGATTTGTATGGAGAGAAAAGCTTGTCCCCAGCGGAGTCGCCAGAAGCTGTCGGCGTTATTTTGGGTTGGTTTGTGGAGTTGCCCGTAAGAAGCTATCGGCCACCGGAATCAAAATCACGTCGCCCACTTCGGAAGGACGTTGAAGTATGAAATCAAACTGACCTCATATTTTTCATAGTTTAAAATGAAAGAGAACTGTACCTCAAATCCTGTATCTATCCTTAAGGATAAACACAAGACTTGATGAGGCACGATCAAACAAACTAAGGAAAGTATGACATCCGTTTGGTCTGCAAAACCTTTGTATTTTCCGACAAGTTCCCCTATTTAATATAAAAGATTAAATATGGTTCATATTAAGCTGGGTTCAGACATGCTTCCTATAAGGGAAAACCCCTATAGTTAATTACATCCTAAATGACCAAAGTCACTTAAGAAGACTCTCGATAAAAATCAGGAAATATTATCTTTAAGGAATTTCAAAGGGTAGTGCTTTTCAACGAAATCGGACGTAGAGGTGTGAAAGGGGATTGGTTCAAATTTGGAACATTTTAATGTAGAATCCAAAGAAAGAAGAACTAGGGGATGTCATGGATCCAGAGGAGAACTCTGGTGACTTCCCAAGCTATCCTATGTTTGGCTTCAGTTTTGAGGAGAAGTATTTAGGTGTTTCATCCTGCCAATTTTATTAGTTAGGGCTTACATTTGTGTGAAATGATCACACAAATAACCTGGAAGATGTGAGGATTTAGATCGTGACAAACGACGACCTCGGAATCCTAAGACGAGTTAGCGCTTATATTGTATAATAGGGCTATACAAATACCTAAAGATAAGGTGAGGATTTACGTTGCGTAAGCAAGCAACCTCGAAGTCCTAAGGGTTTGTTGTTTAAGTCTAAGGAAGGAAGATTAGTTTAGCTGGGGAAGATAGGTTTTGCTATTGAAGATGGTCGTGCTGCCCACCATGCTAGCTCGAAGCTACTTACCGTGACAAGTTTGAGTTATCTATTGTGTCAAGTTATAATATTGTTGACCTCATTTTTGGTTGAGGTTTAGTTTTTCCTCTTTAGTAGTTTAGGGTCTAGCCATAAGAATTTTCCTGTTGACTATTCCTAAAAAACTAGACATGAAACCCTCATCATTAGAAATTTCAAACTCTTCTCCACTCAACTTGAAGTTCCACATATCGCTCTCAACCTCTAAATACTTAGTAGGCAGGGTACTATGGGGGAAACTCAAGAGGAGTCACCCTTAGGACTGCTGGACCTTACGGTTAACTCTGAGTGTTGGTCTGAAGCTAAGGCACTCACTACTCTCACTACACTCATCTACACTCACAATCACTCACAACCCTGAACTCAAACTTCTAGCCTAGATCCCTTGATCTTTTGGGATACTCATGTAGATGATCCCCTAAAACTACGACCCTAGGGCTATGGTTTGGCTAAGACCACTATGTAGAGGACCCAAAATGGGATTTCCATTGGTCCATGGCTTGTTGGTGATGGTTGGTACCTCAACTCTACCAAAATACCCATCTTGGCCTTTTACCCCTAAAACACCCCCAAATTACCAAAATACCCCTCCATAGCTAAAAATCCCAAAAATTCCAAAAAATCTAAAAAAATCCCAATAAATCTCAATTACTCCCAATTTTATTTTTCTCAACTACCACAAGAGCCAATTTGGCCAATTTGACCATCTTTGACCAAAATCCCAAAATTGCCCTTTAAAGACCCAAATTTCCCCAAATCCAACTCAAATGTCCATCAATTTGATCTCAATTGACCCCAATTCCAATCCTAAACTCAAATTCACTTTTTATATGACCAAACTAAACCAAATCCAAGCTCAATTGGTCCATGATTTGAGCCAAATTTTGATTTGGGTCAAATCCCCTATTTTGACCATATGACATAATCTCACCAAATTGAACCCATAGCCTAGTCAATTGGCCTCAATTAATGTTGAAAAATTTTTATAACGTTCATATACATCAAAATCAACCATCAATTGGCCTTGTTGAAGTCTCAAATCCATTTCATTTTGGCCTAAATCCAAAATTCCCAAATTTAGCCCCAGATTGGCTAAGTCCCCAAATTTCACCCAACTGATTGCCTTAGCCTCCAAATTGGCATCCAATTCATGTTGGAAACTCTTCATGAGTTCCCTATTGACCATTTATAACAATTAATTTGGACTTAGCCCAAGGCTAACCCCAGCTAGACCCAAGCCTAGCCCAACATGACCAACTTGATTAAAGTTCAAAATTCCCTTAAATTGACCCTTCAATTGAGTTCAAAACCACTTCCATCCTTCACCAAAATTGTTCTTTATGATCATCTACACCAAATGAAACAATTAATTAGGCCAATTGACATGGATAGCCTAGCCCAAACTCAGGCTTTGGTCATTTGCACTCACTTGGACCCTTTCACCAAAAATTGACTTAACCATGTCTAAGCCACCAAAGTAATGATTTCACTGCCACAAAAACTTTCCTAAAGACAAGGCTAAACCCTACTAAAATCACCATGACAACCTATGGACCAATGGATCCCAAAATTAAGGGATTTTACCAATTTTTGGACCTAAGTTGAAATATCTCCAATATCATCACTTACCCTTGGGAGATAATCATCATTAGCCACCCCTTGACTTCCCTGAGCCAAGTGGTGACCAATGCCTGGCCGGCCAGCCACCTTGGTGGCTGGAAAATGGCCAAAACCATGGACAAGATAAGGGATTTTCACCCAAATCAAACCCAAAGGCCAAATCAGCCCAGCTGCTCATTGGAGCTTCTCTGCCCTCCACATAAGCAACTAAATGCACCCCTCAATTGGCCCTGGCAGCCAGCCTAGGCCATTTTATTTAAACTCCCCCTCCATGGAAAAAGAAGAGAGAGCTTGAAATTTTTTGGGGAGACTCTGTAAAACTTCTTCAAGAGCTTTTTGGAGACCTCTTGAGCTTAACTAAACCTTCCTTGGGCGCTCAAATCTATTGTTTGAGTTCAATTTTGGAGCTCAATTTCAAGGCCGAAAGAGGACATCCTCCAAACCTCCACCAAATTAAAATTAATTGCACCCACACCATCCCAACATCAAGAGAAAAAGATCCCCATCATCCGACCACCCAAAGGTGGACTTGGACCAAACCCCCAAATTGACCTTAATCAAATTTGGGTCTACGCATTTCACCACGAACATAGGCTCCATCCCTAGGCTTCTGGCACACACATAAAGCTTCTACAAGCATCCAATTGAGGCTACTCGTCTTGGACCAAGGTTGTTAAAGTTAACCCTAAATCGAGCTTCTTTTAATTATTCATGAATATAAAGTTAATTTAAGGGTTTATCAACCGTATGAATGTGTTCTACTAGTCAATACGAGCATTTAAAAAAAATTTACTCAATTTCATTAAGAATCAAGTGAGATATTAGCATTTTAAAAAGAACGGTTTTCGGGTCCAGTTCATTTGGGATGATGACCCGTGACTGTCAGATCGAGCGTGTCTGGATCGGGTGGTCCTGATCGCGTCGGACAGACAGCGGTCCGAGATGGGCGGGAATGAGCTGGCTAGAGGCGCTAATCACACAGCGACACGTGGCCTGTTCGACCCGTACGAGGTTGACATGGATAAGTAGGAAAATAGGGGCATTTTCTTATTTATGTTATCCCCAAAACTTCAAAAATACATAAATTTGTGTAGAAAAATCACAAAAATAAAATAAAAATACCCACTTGCTCAGTAAACAGAGCAAAACAATGTGGAATAAATTTCAAGTCCATTTGATGCATAAAATATTTTTAATTAATTAAACACTATTTGGAGTCATTTGATTCTTCATGCGTATTGACACATCACCTTGGCTTGAAATTTTGGAATGTTGTAGCCTCTATCAAGGGAAACATTCTCTTACTTTTCTAAAGTTTGAGGAGGTTCTTATACAGAGATCCATATTTTTTATGTTTTTGCACATTATTTCCTTAAAATAATCATGGAAATTATCATATTGATTAGACAATTCTAAGAAAATTTTGTAAGGTCCACCATAACTAGAGAAACTCTTGGAAATAATTTTATGGGTGAAGTCATTTAAAATGCACTTAAATTTTACAAATACTAAATCACTAAAATAATTAATTTTGGAAAATATAAATATTTAAATGAGTTGATTTTTAATCTCTACTGTGACTTATGATCTAAAAAACTCATCATAAAAATTTCTAAAGATAAATACCACTTTTGGCATTTAAATGATTTTTAAAAATCAAAATATAACTCAAAAAATTATGAGATTTAGTTTTTTAAGTTCTCTGTGATCAGGGGTATTTTTTAAAAACAAAATAATATTTAAAATAAAAACTTGATTTTTAGCCCATTTTAAATATTTAAATAACTAAAAAATCCATAAAAATCACAAAAATAATAAAACTCATGGAAATGTTCTAAATTGCTTCCTAATCACTTAGGAACAATTAGAATATTTTTCCTGATTTTCTAAGTAAAGGTATTTAATTTCAAAGCTTAAAAATATTCTTTAAAGGATAAAAAGGAGTTTTTCACTAAAATAATTCCAGTAAATCAAAGAAAAATAAAAATATATATATAAAATTTGCTCCCTAGGTTCTTTGACCTTAGAGAGATTTTTCAAAAATACAAAACTTAATATTCACCATTTAAATTATTTTATTTTTATTAAATAACCCAGAACATAAAATAATTTTAATAAATCACAGAGAATTCAAAAAATCATAAAATTTTTGTCCAAAGGCTTTTCTAGTCTAGTTTTACCTCCAATAAAAATTTCAAGGGGTTAGAATTTACCTTGGTCAAATTAGGAATTTTCTTTAAAAAATCCTATGTTTGCATGAAAATAATTACATAAATTAAATTAACTTTCAAAAAATCACATTTTCTCCTCTGACGTCTTAATTGACCCATGAATTAGAGTGGAAAAAAATTTCAAAGTCATTTGAATTGAATTTGACAAATTATGAAGTGTTAGAGCCTTAGGGGCAAATGTGTAATTTTGGAAATTTAGCCTTAATTAACATTTAGGCTTAAGTCAAGGAGGGGAATGGGTAACCGCTGATCTTAATCAATTTATTTGATGCTTGAAACACAAGGGGTTAATTGGTAGAAACCAATTTCACTTTCCTCTTTAAAAAGATAAGTTAATAAATTTTCAAATTATTAAAATTTAGAAGTTTATTAAAATTAAATGATCATGGACTTAGGGGGGTATGAGTTTTGAAGTCAATATTTCATCAATTTAATATCCTTATCTTGATTTTCAAATAAAATCCAAATCATGAATCATGAACACTTAAAGCTTAACCTTTTCAAAACTAATTAAGACACTCACCTATGTCTTAAGGGCTTAGTGGTGACTTAGGCTAAATTAAAAATTGATTAAACAAGGATTAGAGAAATAAAAATAATTATATCAAACATTCTTGAAACTTTACTAAGCTTAATTAGGATTAAAAATTTGGCTGAGTGTTCAAATTACACTAACTTCCCCTTTAAGGGAATTCACTCACATAATTTTCAAATTAAATGATAAATGATAATCCACCTATTCTTAAAGATAATTGAGACATCAATGTTCACTGAGCATTAAGGGTTTTAAGGATGAATTATTAAGCAACATAATAAGTTTAAAAAGAACTTGGGATTTTCCACCAGGCAGCGAGAGAGTAGCATGGACCTGCTTCTTTCTCTAGTTCTGTTAAACACCTCGGAGATCTACCAAACTTAATATATTTTACTTAGCAACACCATCCTTAATTAAACTTCTAAGGACCCGCCAAGATATGACATAGGATTAGGAAAATTGCCAAAATTTTACCTTTCCTGCTCTTCATAAACTTCCTTAACATGCATTTTAAGTTTCAGGTGGTGGAATGAGAAGACTCGTCAGTTACACTTTTACAGTTTTCAGCATTGTCTTTCTGGTACTTTCATACTGTACTTTTATACCTGCAAATTTGCATGCTAAATAACGATATCACCGTGCATGAAAACTAAAACCATCAGGATAGCCACATAACCTTCACCAAAACCGAAACTAAAATCAACCAAGATAAAATTCACCGCCCCAATATTCAAAATATAAAACAACTCACAATTTAATCACAAACATCACACAAAACCACAACTTCAACTAAATTAAGATGTCTCTATCGGATGATCGGGATTCCCTCGGAGGAGGTAACCTACGGTTGCTAACGAGGCTTCCCACGATTTAAATGAAATTATGGAACTCATTTAGTTGAAGTTTAGTAAGTTCATTTGGACTAAGTGAATCCAATAGAAAATAGTGGTGCCGTAACGAGGGAATCGTAGGATCCTAACCGGTGTCGCTCTAATAAACTTTAATATGCCCTCATAAAATTTAAATAACTTCAACCATAAGGCCACCTGATTTGATATTATAACTTGACACACTAGATAACTCAAACTTGTCGCGGCAAGGAGCTTGGAGCTAGCATAGTGGGCAGCACGGCCATGGTCAACAGCAAGACTTGTCTTCACCAGCTAAACCAATCTTCCTTCCTTAGAATTAAACAACAAAGCCATAGGACTTCGAGGTTGCTTGCTTATGCAACGTAAATCCTCACCTTACTTTAGGCCTTTGTATAGCCCTGCTATATAATATAAGCCCTAACTCGTCTTAGGATTTTGAGGTTGTCGTTTGTCACGACCTAAATCCTCACATCTTCCAGGCTATTTGTGTGATCATTTCACACAAATGTAAGCCCTAACTAATAAAAATTGGCAGGATGAAACACCTAAATATTTCTCCTTAAAACTGAAGCCAAACATTAGGATGGCTTGGGAAGTCATCGAGGTTCTCCTTTGGATCCATGACATCCCCTAGTTCTTCTTCCTTTGGATTCTATAATAAAATGTTCTAAATTTGAACCAATCCCCTTTCACACCTCTACGTCCAATTTTGTTGAAGAGTCCTCCCCTTTGAAATTCCTTGAAGATAATATTTTTTGATT
The DNA here is from genome assembly GCA_003013225.1 of Phalaenopsis aphrodite. Classification (NCBI taxonomy): domain Eukaryota; kingdom Viridiplantae; phylum Streptophyta; class Magnoliopsida; order Asparagales; family Orchidaceae; genus Phalaenopsis; species Phalaenopsis aphrodite. The sequence goes on along the minus strand of NEWO01000192.1, from coordinate 1,153,531 downwards.
TTTATCGAGAGTCTTCTTAGGTGACTTTGGTCATTTAAGATGTAATTAATTATAGGGGCTTGCCCTTATAGGAAACATGTCCGAACCCAGCTTAATATAAACCCTATTTAATCCTTTATATTAAATAGGGGAACTTGTCAGCAAATACAAAGGTTTCGCAGACCAAACAGACGTCATACTTTTCTTAGTTCATTTGATTGAGCCTCATCCTCAATTCTTGCATTTATCGTCCGGGATAGATACAGGATTTGAGGTACAATGCTCTTTCATTTTAAACTACAAAAAATATGGGGTCAGTTTGATTTCATACTTCAACGTCCTTCCGAAGCAGGCGATGGGATTTCAATTCCAGCGACCGACAGCTTCTTACGGGCAACCCCACAAACCAACCCGAAATAACGCCGACAGAGAGTTATCTAAAGCCACAGTATAAAGTATCAATGGTTTCCCTTGGATAGGGGCTGCCAAAATAGGAGGTTTCATTAAATATTGTTTAACATCCTCAAAGGCTCGCTGACATTTCTCTTCCCAAATAAATTTGGCGTCCTTTTTTATTAATGCTGAGAAAGGCTGACACCTACCTGAGAGATAGAAATAAAGCGTCTCAGATATGCCAACTTCCCTTGGAAGGAACGTAGTTGCTTCAATGTTTTAGGGGAAGGCATTTCTAAGATAGCTTTAATCTTATCTGGGTCGATCTTGATTCCCCGATGACATACAACGAATCCTAGAAATTTCCCGGAGGTGCGCCAAAGACGCACTTTAAGGGATTCATTTTAAGGTTATATCGTCGTAACTGTTCAAACACAACCCTCAAATTGTACAAATGGTCTATTTTCCATTTACTTTTGATGACCAGATCATCCACGTAGCATTCTACTTAATTGTGAATGAGGTCGTAAAAAATCTTCGTCATTGCACGCTGATATGTTGCTCCTGCGTTCTTTAGGCTGAACGACATCACTGTATAGCAGAAGATTCCAATCGGTGTCCTGAAAGCTGTAAGCGCTGCATCCTCGGGAGCCATCTTAATTTGATTATATCCCGATGATCCAACCATGAAGGAGAAAATTTCATGTGTCGAAGCAATATCCACCATCATTTCTGGTATAGGTAGTGGAAACTCGTCTTCTGGACATGCTTTGTTCAAATCTCTGAAATCGACACAAACACGGATCTGTCCATTTTTCTTTTTAACAGGTACAATATTGGCTAACCACGTGGAGTACTTCTCCTCTTTAATAAAGTTGGCGTCATCAACTTCTTCACCTCGGCGATGACTTGTTGTTCTATTTCAAGGCGCATTCTCCTTGGAGCTTGTTTTACTGGGGTTACATTCTTGTCCACACCAAGTTTATGGACTGCAACCTCTGCTGACAGCCCTGACATTTCATCGTAGCTCCATGCGAAGCAATCTTTAAATTCTGCTAATAGTTTGACCAGTTCTGTAGATTCTTCGTCATTAAGTAAAGAACTTATAAATATAGGTCGGGGTCGTTCTTCAGCCTCGAGGTTAATCTCTTTCAATTCATCTATAGTGGATTTAATGTCTTCCTTAAATTCTGGCGGAGCATCTTCTATTGGTTGATCGGTAGAGTCATCCTCTATATCGAGACAATCCTCTTCTGACTCGCTAATAACAACCATGCAAAATTCAGAATCATCGACTGGTCCTATTGTACTAAATCCGAGACCTTCTATTGAATTGGGAGTTCAACTTTTAGTATTCCAAAATTTTTCAAAATGTTTAAATTTATCTTTTGGCATTCATTTTGGTAAATTTCCTTGTTGAACTAACTTTTGAACACAAGGCGAGAAGTAACCAAAAGGCAATTTCATTAATTCATTAGAATCAACATCCAAATTTACATGTTTTTCAGGCTGAGTAGAGGTAGAAGCGCGGTAAAATTTGATCAGCTTTGAACCAACACTACAAACTTCCTTGACCTCTAAACTCTCGACCTTTTGAGGGAGAATCAGAGTGAGGGTCATAGTATTCACATAGTGGTTTATCCGATCATACATTTTTTCATATTCATTCCTCTCTGTATCTTCTAGGGATATCTCGTACTGAGGTTTCTTCTGCTTTTTCATCATTACCTCATATTCAGAACTGTTTCATCACCAAAGTTGATAGTTGGCCTAGTTCATTCAACAATTAAACTGATCTTTCCTTGTCCGCGTCCCCGGCCTCGACCTTGGGTGAGTGAACTAGAAGAACCTCCACCAACTCATTGTAAGGGAGTGGTAGAAGGTTGTTGAAGCGGAGTTGTATGGCCTTGTTTTTGTGATCCTTCTGAATCTTTATCTTTGTTTGTAAAAATTTCACGTGAGAAGACAGTCTTCTTTGGAGACGCGTAGTAGGTAGCATCTTCATGGATACCAACTTCATGTACTGAAAATGCTTGTAGGTCTCCCTTGATGTAATTTTCTTCACCATCTTTCCGGTATTTAATGCACTGATGTAGGGATGATGGAACCATATTGTGCTCATGAATCCATGGTCGACCCAATAGAGCATTAAAAGGGGTCTCGGCGTCGATGATATGAAATTTGACGGTTGTTACGAGTTCTCCGACCTTCATAAGTAATGAAATTGATCCAAGGGCTCTTTCTCCCTTTTGGTTGAATCCTCTTAACATCATCTTATCGGGGATGAGCTCTTGAACGTCGAAGTCCAAATATGCTAACGTCCGTTGACTCATCAAGTTAAGAGACGTTCCAGGATCCACTAAAACTCTGGATAACACAAATCTGCCAATGTTGACAGAGATGTAGAGCGGACGGTTGTGGTCAGCGGTACCGAGCAGGTAACTTCCTAAGATGACCTAACACATTGTAGTCTAATTTGTATGATCCTCTGATTTTGGCTTGATTATGTGGTTCTTCCACTGGCGGAGGTGGGGGTATCTCTTCTCGGGTCATTATCTATTTTCCTTTGTCTGCTGGAGCTGTTCTTGGTGGTAACACCTTTCCGCTCCTTAAGTTGACTTCTGTGATTTCTTCTTCTTAAGATATCATTGTTGAATCTTCCAGTGTCTTTTCCACTTTGTCAGAAAGTTCTAAGTTGTTGGAAAATGGTGCACCATGACGCTCAAGAGTTGGCTCTTCGTTATCAGTGCTGTCGTAAGCGATATCGTTGATGTCTTCTTTAAACTTGACAACGAGTTCATCAGACTCAGGTACGATTTGAGGGTCATTTTGGGGATCAAGATCACAACTAGCTTGGTAATAATCAGTCACGTTATTACAAGAAATAGTCAAAACATAGCCAAAATCTGACCCATTATATTCATAAGACCCTAGAGGGACAAAAAGATAATCATACAAAGTCAAGGGTTCAAGGATTTTCTTCCCCAAATCCGAGACAACCAACCTAGTAGAGGCAGCCCCTATCCTACCCCTCGTGCTATCAATCTTTGCAGTGACGCTTTTCTTTTTCCTGTTCTTTGTCCTTGACGATGACAAATTTTCCTGTGAAATCTTCATTTCGGGCACGGTATGCTGCAGACTTTGAATGGAGGCTTATTTTGATGCAGACTGTAGCTTGTTCAGTATCTTCTTGGATGATCTACTCCATACCTCATTCCATCCTTCTTTGGTATTTGTGGAAGCTTGTTTCGATGAATCCTCTATTCGATTGAGGACCCTCTTGAGTTCATCCAAAGTTGTACTCCATCCATCTATTCTAAAATTTGGATCAATTGGAAAGATTGACTCAGTTGAAATCATGTTTATGGAACCTTTTTTAGGTTCTCTCAAATACTCCTTTAGGATTGTTATATTCTCTTCCTTGAGGTTCTTCTCGAGCCAGTCTTTAAAGACGAAGCATTTGTCTATAGTGTGCCCAAGCAACCGGTGGTACGAGCAATAATTTGGTTCATTCTTCTTATCCATCTCTTCGGGTTTCTTTGGATCCAGTAGTTTGAATTATGTTTCTTCATCAAGCTTTTGAATATTTTATGTACAACTACATCTTTGAAGGAGTAAACAATTTTCTATCTCTCTAACAGGGATATTCTTTTACTCGCTGTTCAAAGTGATCCCTCTTGAGACGGTCGTTGGTTGGGTTGACTGCACTGTTTCTGAGAGTACTGTGATGAAGACTGACGATGATCTTCTGCATATATCTTTATCGGCTGCTTTCCTTTATCGACAGTTGCGACTACCCCTGATTTCTTTTCGAACACTCTGGTTACCTTAGCCTTTTCATGCGGCTCAATGTGCTTCATTTCTTGTTGAAGACTGCTGGCTTTACTGAGTAGCTTCTCGGAGGATTTGATGGTGAGTCCCTTAAGCATGAAAGCTACTGGCCCATGAATGCTTTTGAGTAGAATCTCAATCGCTTGATGTTCCTGCAGCTGAGGTTCACATTTCATGCTAAGGTTTCTCCACCTCAAAATATAGTCTGCCAAGGTTTCACTAGGCTTCCGCTTCTCCTTCATGAGTTCTCCAATAGACACATGATGCTGCGCCCCAGTAAATCTTTTCACAAATAACTATTCCAACTCAGAAAATGTTTTAACTGACCCGTTGGGCAAGTTAGCATACCAGTCGAAAGCAATCCCTGACAAGCTGCTAACGAACTACTGCCAGAGTAGAGCTTCGCTATTCCTTGTGTTGCCCCAATTGGCTAAAAAATGTGCTATGTACTGTCTGGGATTTCCAGTCCCATCGAATATCTTAAAGTCTTGGCTCACAAAACCCTTGTGGAAAGGAACGGCATCGAACTCTTCCGGGTAAGGTCTACCCTTTAAAATTGATGCATCGCCCTTGGACTGAGCTAAGCCCTCCCGCACTTGTTCAACCATTTGCTTGAACTCTTTTTCTGGCATGGCACCTGATGGAGAATCCTTCTTTGGTTGTTTTTCTTTGTCTATCAAAGTAGCCTCCCTTCTTTCATCTGTGATGTGTATGATTTCTGGCTGATTAATCTCTAGAGAAGCCAATCTTGGTGTTTGTGATTGCCTCTGAATGGTGGCCATGGTGGTCATAGCTGCAATCATCTCTTCTATTCTTTTCTCCAGTAGAACAACTTGCTCATCCCTAAGGAGGATAACCTTATGCAGCTCATCTACGGAGTTCTCTTCAATGTGAGGTTGAGCCTCGCACATAGATGTGGTAGCTCTGGTTTCGATCACATGGACATCCATGAAATCTTCCTCCAAGTAATCACTGTAATCAAAATCCTTGTCGTCACTATTGACAGAAACTCCATGTTCTCGAGCTAACTCAGAAATCTCAATCCTAAGTTTCTCAACTTTTTCATCAATCATTGATTCCTTGATTGCTTTAAGATCTGGAGGACCTTGATGGAAATCCTCAAATTCTTCCTCCATCTCGCTGGCTATTGTCGCAACGATGTCAGATATCTCAGGCACTGGTTTTACTTCCTGTCTTGCAGGCTCACTGAACTGTATCGGTGCAGCAACCTTGGGTACCCATACCCTCTTCTTCTTCAATGATGATGTCTTAGGGCGGGACGTCTTGGTAGAGACATCGGTATGTCGAGGGAAGGTATGCTCCTTGTGGTGTAGACCAGATATAGTGTCAGGTAATCGTCTTGTCTTTCTTTCCATGATTGTAGGAGTAACGGGTAAACCTCTCGGACCCAGTCTTGACTTAATCGACCGGCGACCTGCTGTCCTGGTGGTGGTATGGTTGGTGGTGACTATAGCAGTATCAACTCGGTTTCCCAAACGGAGCCAGACGGGAACACGGGTAAGTGACTTTATAGTCGACCTATGAGATTTTCTAGCGAACTTAATATCCTTCAAAATTTCATTCTTCATATGAGGGGAATTTGCATATCCCACTCGTTTAAGTAACTCACTAACCGAACATCCTTCTTTAGTAGCAAGCCTTCTGAAGACTGCACTAACTCGGGTGATGGGGATGAATTCCTTTCCCTCCTCACCATGTTCATGAAGTGATGATAATGCGACAGCAATCTTCTGGATACTCTCATATCCATCAGTATCTATCAGAGGATGGAATTGAATCCCTCATAGGAGTGGATAAATTTATGGTAACACTTCTTCAGCTCGAAGAGGCTCCTCCTCATCGGGTGTGTTCTTAGGAGTCTGGGCTTTGATGGTCCTCCAAACTTTCCTACTGCGGTTCCTCCTTTGAGTTCGGGTTAGTGGTACAGTCTTTGAGCTCGACCCGATTTCAAACACGGGTGACGGAACAGTTAATCGTTCAGTCGAATCGTCAACGACCATCACTTCTTTTCCCTTAGCAGTAGCAGGGATAGCAGGCTTGATGACACCAGCTCTAGCCTTCTTGCAGGCAGGGCAGTCCTGAAGGTAGTTCAAACTAAATTCTACAGGCGGCTCTTATATGTCTGAAGCAGCGATCTTCATTACCACAAATGGGGCTTTCCCGAGGATAACCTCAAAGTCTTCAAAATTATCTCCGAACTTGATGGTGGGAGCGACGTTACGGGCGCTGCGGTCCTTTGGCAGATTGCAAGAAAAGGTCAGCGTTGGGTAGGCCTTCACAGCAGGCTTTAAAACAGAAAGTTTTAGGGTTAGCTATATGGCCAAAAACCTCATAATCTTTAGTACAAGCACTGAAAAATAGAGGTTGATATGTAGACCGGGCGGGTCTTAATTTACAGGTAATTTTAACATCTTTGTTCAAAAAGGTGTAAAATTTGATTAATATAAAAATTTCAAAGTGCGCGCGGCACAACACGATTTGGTTTAATTCACGAAGTAACAAATTAAATTTGGAAGAGAGATGTGAAAATTTTAGGGCCCAGTGCGGGACCCAATTAGTGGCAGAAAATGCCCAGGTGGAATTAGTCCACTGACACACCTATTGGGGGTCCGACCCCACATGAAAATTTAAAGAGTCCTTAATGGCCTTCTGAACCCCTCTGTTTGAAGATGGTTGAACGGATAGTCCTGAAGTCCAAGGAGTTAGCTATACTTTCCCAAGATAGGAATGGGTAAAGTATGCCAACGGAAGAAAGGTAATTTGGTCCAAGAGGGACATGGACATATTACCGATGTGTGAACATAATATATCTCAATTTGTATGAAGAGAGAAGCTTGTCCCCAGTGGAGTCGCTAGAAGCTGTCGGCGTTATTTCGGGTTGGTTTGTGGGGTTGCCTGTAAGAAGCTGTCGGTCACCGGAATCGAAATCCCGTCGCCCGCTTCGGAAAGACGTTGAAGTATGAAATCAAACTGACCCCATATTTTTCGTAGTTTAAAATGAAAGAGCACTGTACCTCAAATCATGTATCTGTCCCGAAGGATAAACACAAGACTTGAGGATGAGGCTCGATCAAATAAACTAAGGAAAGTATGACGTCCGTTTGGTCTGCGAAACCTTTGTATTTGCCGACAAGTTCCCCTAATTAATATAAAAGATTAAATAGGGTTTATATTAAGCTGGGTTTAGACATGCTTCCTATAAGGGCAAGCCCCTATAGTTTATTACATCTTAAATGACCAAAGCCACCTAAGAAAACTCTCGATAAAAATCAAGAAATATTATCTTCAAGGAATTTCAAAGGGTAGGACTCTTCAATAAAATCGAACATAGAGGTGTGAAAGGGGATTGGTTCAAATTTGGAATATTTTATTGTAGAATCCAAAGGAAGAGGGACTAGGGGATGTCATGGATCCAGAGGAAAACCTCGATGAATTTCCAAGCTATCCTAATGTTTGGCTTCAATTTTGAGGAGAAGTACTTAGGTGTTTCATCCTGCCAATTTTATTAGTTAGGGCTGACATTTATGTGAAATGATCACACAAATAGCCTGAAAGATGTAAGGATTTAGGTCGTAAAGAACGACAACCTCGGAATCCTAAGACAAGTTAGGGCTTATATTGTATAGCAGAGTTATGCAAAGGCCTAAAGATAAGATGAGAATTTTCGTTGCATAAGCAAGCAACCTTGAAGTCTTATGGTTTTGTTGTTTAAGTCTAAGGAAGGAGGATTGGTTTAGCTGGTGAAGATATGTTTTGCTGTTGAAGATGGTCGTGCTGCCCACCATGCTAGCTCCAAGCTCCTGCCGCAATAAGTTTGAGTTATTTATTGTGTCAAGTTATAATATCAAATTAGGTGGCCCTATGGTTGAAGTTATTTAAATTTTATGAGGGCATATTAAAGTTGATTAGAGCGACACCGGTTAGGATCCTACGGCTCCCTCGTTCCGGCATCACTATTTTCTATTAGATTCACTTAGTCCAAATGAACTTACTAAACCCAAATTAATGAGTTCCATAATTTCATTTAAACCGTGGGAAGCCTCGTTAGCAACCGTAGGTTAGCTCCTCCGAGGAATTCCCGATCATCCGATAGAGACATCTTAATTTAGTTAAATATTTGGTTTTGTGTGATGTTTGTGATTAAATTTTGAGTTGTTTTATATTTTGAATATTGTGTCGGTGAATTTTATCTTGGTTGATTTTAGTTTTGGTTTTGATTATTGTTATGTTTAACATGAAAGTTTATGTAGATAAATGCAAGCATACTTGGCGATATTATAAACTATGTTTAACATGAAAAGGCAGAACAAAGGCGATATTATAAACTATAAAAGCGTACTTGACGAGTCTTCTCGTTCCACCACCTAAAACTTAAAATGCATGTTAAGGCAGTTTATGAAGAGCAGAAAAGGTAAGATTTTTGGTAATTTTCCTAACCCTATGTCATATCTTTGCAGGTCCTTAGAAGTTTAATTAAGGATGATTCCATTGAGCAAAGAATATTAAGTTTAATAGGCCTATGAGGTATCCAACAAGTTAGAAGGGGGAAGCAGATCCATACCTCCTGCTCACCAACTGGTGAAAAGCCTCGAGTCCATTTAAAATTATTATGTTACTTGATGGTTCATCCTGTAAATATCCTTATTACTCAGTGAACATTGATGTCTCAATTATCCCTAAGAATAGGATAATTATCACTTATCATTTAATTTGAAAATTATGTGGGTGAAGACCCTTAAAGA
>NEWO01000192.1:1131022-1143920 GCA_003013225.1 Phalaenopsis aphrodite | reverse complement strand
TCATAATTTTTTGAATTTTTTGTGATTTATTAGAATTATTTTAAATTCTGGGTTATTTTATAAAAATAAAATATTTCAGGTGGTGAAAATTAAATTTTGTAATTTTGAAAAATCTCCCTAAGGTCAGAGAACTCAAGGGAGTAAATTTTATATTTTTTTGATTTTTCCTTTATTTATTGGAACTATTTTAGTGAAAACTCAATTTTTAGCCTTTTAAAAATTATTTTTAAGCTTTGAAATTCAATATCTTTATTTAGAAAACTAGGAAAAATATTGTAATTGTTCTTAAGTGATTAGGAAATAATTTAGAACATTTCCATGAGTTTTATTATTTTTATGATTTTTATGAATTTTTAATTATTTAAATATTAGAATAGTCTAAAAATAAAAATTTTTATTTTAAATATCATTTTATTTTTAGAAAATACCACTGATCATAGAGAACTCAAAAAACTAAGTTTCAAAATTTTTTGAGTTATATTTTAATTTTTTTTAAAAAAACATTTAAATGCGAAGAGTGGTATTTATCTTTAAAAATCAATTTAATTGCCAAATTAACTCAAAATATTTTGAAATTTTTATGATGAGTTCTTTGGATCATAAGTCACAGTGAAGATAAAAAATCAAGTAATTTAAATTTTTGTACTTTCCAAAATTAATTATCTTAGTGATTTAGTATTTGTAAAATTTAAGGGTATTTTAAATGACTTGACATGGTGGTCCTTTCGAAATTTTCTTGGGATTTTATAACCAATATGCTAATTTTCATGATTATTTTAAAGAAATAATGTGAAATAACTTGAAAAATATGGGTCTCTGTATAGGAAGCTCCTCTGACTTTGGAAAAATCAGAGAAACTTCCCCTGACAGAGGCTACAACATGCTAAAATTCCAAGCCAAGGTGATGTGCCATCATGCATGAAGAATCAAATGATTCAAAACAGTGTTTAATTAATTAAAAATAAAATATGCATAACATGGTCTTGAAATTTATTACACATTATTCTCCTTTGTTCACTGAGCAAAAATGTATTTTTACTTTATTTTTGTGATTTTTCTACACAAAGTTATGAATTTTATAAGTTAAGGGTATTTAAATAAATAGGAAAAAGCCCTATTTATCTATTTAAATAGCGCGTGCTGACTAGATCCTAGGTAGCTCCGAAGGCATGCGTGACGCGCTCTGGTTGGAAGCCGCCATCCACGTAACTGCTGACTCGGTCCGCGGTTTATGTCTCAAAGCACTGTCTGGCTCAATCTCCCCCATCTATTTGATACACGCTTGATCGAACAGCTCCCCGTCATCATCCCCGATATAATGATCCCGTGCCCGTCCACACTAAAACCCTAAGATCTCGGCCTAGACTGAACCAAATCACTTCAGGTTTGATCCTATGGACTCGTCTAAGTGAGGCGAACACATCCATATGGTTAAGATGCCATGAAATCAAGCTTGAGTAAATGGAGAATCAAAATAAGCTCGGGAGAAGGTGAAGTTTTATACCTTTGCTCTGAGAAGGGAGGCTTCAATCAGAAGTACTCGGCATGTTTGTTGGGGTTCAAGGAGGCTAGAGATTGAGTCCCTGGTCTTGGTGTAAGGTCTAGGTATGAATTCGACCAAGCTTGATTTCAGGTGTTGGTCTAGAGCTATGGTAGAGGCTCTGTGGAAGGGGGATTTGATGGGGTTATAGCTTCTTTCACTCTTGTGAAAGTCTGGGCACAAGCAATTTGAGATTTGGTGGAGTGTGAAGGTGTATTGGGTTCTGTCCTAGTTTCCGGCAGGGTTTCAAGCTCAAAATTGAGCTCCGACAATGGGAATGGGTGAGGAAAAATGGTTGGAATGCACTGAAGGAATCTTAGGGAAGCACTATGTGAAGTTTGGAGAGGCCTCTCTAAGGAAATTTTAGCACCTTGTTTAGCGGCCATGGAGGTGCACATTTATAAAAATGGGGCTATGGTGGCTGTCGTGGCCAATTAGGAGGTGTAATGTGGTGGTTAGGTTGAGGGCAGATGAGCTCCATAGTTTGATTTGGATGAGCTGGCCTCTAGGTTTGATTTGGGTGAGGTGCCATGGGAGTGGCTCTCGGTTTTGGGCTTTTCTGGCCACTAGGCTAGCCGGCCAGCCAGCGGGAGGTGGCTAGGAGCTCAGGGAACCCAGAGGAATCCATCATAACAATTTAATGCAAATGTGCTTGGATTTGGCAAAGATATCTTAAGCATGTGCAGTTTTGCAAATAAGATCCCATAATTTGGGGGACCTTTGGTCCATGGCTTGATTTAGGTGATGTCATGGTGTTTAGACTGGTCACTAAGTCCAGCTAATGGCTGTGGTGGAGTTAATTTGGTGGCTTTAGGGTGGTTAGGTCACATTTAGTGCATGGGTCAAAGTGGGAGCAAATGACCAAAACATGGGTTTGGGCTAAGTTAGCCACATCAATTGGCCCATAAAATTATTGCATTTGGGGTAGATGATCATAAGGAACAACTTTGGTGAAGGATGGAAGTGGTTTTGAGCTCAATTGGAGGGTCAATTTGAGGGAATTTTGAACTTTAATCAATTTGGTCATGTTGGGCTAGGCTTGGGTCTAGGTTGGGTTAGCCTTGGGATAAGTCCAAATTGATTGTTACAAATGGTCAATATAGACCTCATGAAGAGTTTTCAACATGAATTGGATGCCAATTTGGAGGTTAAGGCAATCAATTGGGTGAAATTTAGGGACTTAGCCAATTTGGGGCTAAATTTAGGAATTTTATATTTAGGCCAAGATCAAATGGAATTGAGGCTTCAATAAGGACAATTGATGGTTGATTTTGATGTATAGAAATGCTATCAAGATTTTTCAACATTAATTGGGCCCAATTGACTAGGCTATGGGTTCAATTTGGTGAGATTAGGTCATATGATCAAAATTGGGGTTTTGACCTAAATCAAGATTGAGCTCAAATAACGAGCCAATTAGGCTTGTCTTTGGTTTATTTTGGTCATATGAAAAGTGAATTTGAGTTTAGGATTGGAATTGGGGTCAATTGAGATCCAATTGATGGACACTTGAGTTGAATTTGGGGAAATTTGGGTCTTTAAAGGGAAATTTAGGGATTTTGGTCAAAGATGGTCAAATTGGCCAAATTAGGTCATGTGGTAGTTGAGAGAAATGAAATTGGGAATATTTAGGATTTATTGGGTTTTTTGGAGAATTTTTGGAATTTTTTGGGATTTTGAGATGTGGAGGGTATTTTGGTAATTTGGGGGTGTTTTAGGGGTAAAAGGCCAAGATGGGTATTTTGGTAGAGTTGAGGTACCAATAATCAGTAACAATCCATGGACCAATGGAAATCCCATTTTGGGTCCTCTACATAGTGGTCTTAGCTAAACCATAGCCCTAGGGCTAGTAGGTTTAGGGGACCTTCTACATGAGTATCCCAAAAGATTAAGGGATCCGGGCTAGAAATTTGTGTTCAGGGCTATGAGTGATTATGAGTGTAGATGAGAGTAGTGAGTGAATTAGCTTCAAATTAACACCCAGGGTCAACCTCAAGGTCTAGCAATCCTATGGGTGACTCATCTTGAGTTTCCCCCACAGTTACCCCACCTACTAAGTATTTGAAGGTCGAGAGCAATATGTGGAACTTCAAGTTGGGTGGAGAAGAGTTTGGAATTTCTAGTGGTGAGGGTTCCATGTCTAGTATTCTAGGAATAGTCAACAGAAAAAGTCCTATGGCTAGACCCTAGGCTACTAAAGAGGAAAAACTAAACCTGAACCAAAAATGAGGTCAACAGGCGACATCATCAGCATATGCTAAACGTGGGACCAGCACATTAACTTTATTCTGATATTGTAGAGTTTGATTTTTACTAAATTTTTGATTAATAACTCGGGAGAAATAATCAAAAATCAAAATAAAAATTGTAGGAGAAAGAGGGTCACCATGCTTAATCCCACGGCCGACCTTGAAAAAACCATGTAATTCTCCGTTAATGAAAATACTATATTGATTAGACTTGAGCCAATTATGAATAATAGAACAAAATTAGGTAGAGAAACCACTGGCTTTGAGAATTTCTAAAATAATTTCCCAATTAAGAGAATCATAAGCTTTACGAATATCGAGCTTAGTAATCATATTACCACCATGACATTTCCTATCAATGTCAAGGAGTAATTCCCGGGCAAGCATAATATTATCCGTAATTCCCCTACTTTGAAATAAAGGAGAGTGGTTGTGAGAAATGATCTGATTAAGATAAGGTTGGAGCTGCTTTAACAGAATTTTTCTAGTAACCTTGGAAATAACAGAAGTAAGAGCTATCGGACGGAAATGTTCACACATAGTTTTATTGTTAGATTTAGGAATAAGGACCATCGAGGCAGCGAAAAAATAATTCCCTGGGGTGTCACCCTTAAAAACTTTGAATGGCTTGCACCACATTTTTCTGAATAATATTCCAGCTCTTAACATAGAAATCTGAGGTGAAACCGTCTGGTCCTGGAGCTCTATTGCAATTTATCTCAGAAAGAACCTTAAAAATATCATTTACAGTCGGGATACCACAGAGCACTAAATTCTCAGTGTAATCTTGTACATCATTAAAGAGAGCACTATCAATGGTGCCAACATTTTGAGAATGGGGAAACAAATTTGAAAATATCGCACAGCACTAACTCCCAGATCTCAATTGCCCATAATCCAATTACCACATTCATCTTTAGTGTGAATAATAGTATTATTCGCACGACGTTGTTTTATGCATGCATGAAAATATTTAGTATTCTTATCACCTTGAACGAAATGAACCTCTCCCGCCTTTTTTTGTAACAACTCTTCCTCCTGAATGGATGCAGCAAGGAGTTCATTATGAGCATCTTGTAATTGAGAAACCACATCATTAGAAGATTGATCAATAGCCTGAAGATCTTGAACCATGCTTTTGGCCTTAACAACCCTAGCATGAACATCACCAAACACCGCCCAATTCCAAGCTCTAAAAGCACTTGCCACCTTTTTATGAAGTTTCCAAAGTTGGAACCAAGCATTCCCAACATCAGCAACATTCCAATTAGCATCAACAAGTCTTAGAAAATCCTCAGGCTTAGCACAAACATAAAATAACGAAAGTGATAAGTAGTAGCTTTCTTAAAGAGGCCAAAAGATGATAGGAGTGATTTGTGATTCGAGCCCAAGCTCGAAAGATGTTGAACCCGAGAAAAATCATAAAAAGAGAGCCAATTTAGATTAGCAAAACATCTTTCAAGTCTCTCAAGGACCTTACCTCACTTCCAAGTGTATTTGGAACTAATAAATTCCAAATCAGCTAAGCCTGCATCCACCATAGTTTTGCCAAAGTTATTCATCAAAGAAGAGACGGCCCTACGACCACCCAATTTCTCACTACTATTCAAATTCATATTGAAATCTCCCCCCACCATCCGCTTATCAGCAATAACATTGGCCAAGCAATTAATCTTATTCCATAAATCATACAGAGCCGAAATGGAAGTGCTAGCATACACAAAGGTAAGCCAACCCGAAAAATCATCAATAGAGAAAAAAAGTATGTACAAACTGTCCATCATCTGCATTGATGTATTTATAAATATGTTTCCTCCAAAAAATCTAAATCTTATTAGAGTAGTTGCAAAAATAGGAGTAGTGTTTAACTTTTCCCAAAATCTGATCACGAGAAGAAGAAACCATTGGTTCCAAAATCGAGAAGATGCCAATTTTATGGATCCTAATTAAAAGCTTCAATCTACCAAGGGAGTTAGGATCAACAACTCCCCTGATATTCCAAATCAAAACACTAAACATCAGTGAACAAAGAACCCTTACTAGAAAATCTAGTTTGGGTTTGTCTAATTTCGCTATCAGAATGAGATTGATCAAGAGAATCCTTATCACTGCCATACCTTAGGTTAGCCAACTCATAACTGCCTTTTTTTCTTCTCTGACATGATTTCTGTACTTGTCATTGCTCTCCAAGGAGGTTGGAAACCACTCCTACATCAACGACATTGTCAGGTACATGAGCCCCTTCACACCGCTGTGACACCAAACTTTCCATATAACAAGAAGTGTTAGAGAGAGTAGAAAAAATATTAATAGGAGCATGTCGGTGCTATTTCAGGGGTTTTGAAGGGAGTTACCCAAAAGAAGCTGTCGTCAGTCGGAATCAAAATCTCGTCGCCCGCTTCGAAAGGACGTTGAAGTATGAAATCAAACTGACGCCATATTTTTCATAGTTTAAAATGAAAGAGCACTCTACCTCAAATCCTGTATCTATCCCGAAGGATAAACACAAGACTTGAGCATGAGGCTGATCAAATAAACTATGGAAAGTATGACGTCCGTTTGGTATGCGAAAACTTTGTATTTAACGAAAAGTTCCCTTATTCAATATAAAGGATTAAATAGTGTTTATATTAAGCTGGGTTTAGACATGCTTCCTATAAGGGCAAGCTCTTATAGTTAATTACATCTTAAATGACCAAAGTCACTTAAGAAGACTATTGATAAAAATCAGGAAATATTATCTTCAAGAAATTTCAAAGGGTAGGAATTTTCAATGAAATCGGACATAGAGGTGTGAAAGGGGATTGGTTCAAATTTAGAATATTTTAATGTAGAATCCAAAGGAGGAAGAACTAGAGGATGTCAAGAATTCTACAGGAGAACGTCGGTGACTTCCCAAGCTATCCTAATATTTGGCTTCAATTTAGAGGAGAATAATTTAAGTGTTTCATCCTGCCAATTTTATTAGTTAGGGCTTACATTCGTGTGAACAATCACACAAACAGCTTGGAAGATATGAGGATTTAGGTCGTGACAAATGACAACCTCAGAATCCTAAAACGAATTAAGGCTTATATTGTAGAGCAGGGCTATATAAAGGTCTAAAGATATGGTGAGGATTTACGTTGCATAAGCAAGCAACCTCAAAGTCCTATGGCTTTATTGTTTAAGTCTATAGAAGGAAGATTGGTTTAGCTAGAGAAGACAGGTTTCGCTATTGAAGATGGCAGTGCTGCCCACCAAGCTAGCTCCAAGTTCCTCACCGCGACGAGTTTGAGTTTTCTAGTGTGTCAATTTATAATGTCAAATCAGATGGCCCTATGGTTGAAGTTCTTTAAATTTTATGAGGGCATATTAAAGTTGATTAGAGCGACACTGGTTAGGATCCTACGGTTCCCTCGTTTCAGCACCACTATTTTCTATTGGATTAACTTTATAAAAATGAACTCATTAAACTCAACTTAATGAGTTCCATAATTTCATTTAGACTGTGAGAAGCCTCTTTAGCAACCGTAGGTTACCTCCTCCGAGGGATTTCCAATCATCCGATAGAGACAAATTAATTTGGTTGCAATTGTAGTTTTATATGATTTTTGTGATTAAACTTTGAGTTGGTTTCAATGTTGTGGGGGTGAATTTTATCTTGGTTGATTTTAATTTTGGTTTTGGTTTTAGTTTTGTGGCTATCCTGATAGTTTTAGTTTTCCATGCAAATTTTTATAAGCACAAAAGTACAACGCTGAAAATTGTAAAGTGTACCTAGCGAGTCTTCTCGTTCCACCACCTGAAACTTATAATGCATGTTAAGGAAGTTTATAGAGAGCAGGAAAAGTGAAGTTTTGGTTGTTTTCCTAACTCTATGTTGTATTTTGGTGAGACCTTAAAAGTTTGATTAAGGATTATTTCACTGAGCAAAGTATATTAAGTCTAATAGACCTCTGAGGTATCCAACAAGTTAGGAGGAGTAAGCAGGTCCATGCCTCCCTCTCACCAACTGGTAAAAAGCCTCGAGTCCACTTAAACTTATTATGTTACTTAATGCTTCATCATTTGAATACTTCTAATTCTCAGTGAACATTGATGTCTTAATTATTCCTAAGAAAGGGGTAATTATCATTTATCATTTTATTTGAAAATTATGTGAGTGAATTTCCTTAAAGGGCAAGTTGGTGTAACCTGAACACTTAGCCAAGCTCTTAATTAGGCTTAATGGTGTTTCAAGGATGTTTGATTATGATATGTTTATTTCTATAGTCCTCATTTTGTCAATTTTGATTTGGCCTAAGTCACCACTAAGCCCTTAAGACCTAGGTGAGTGTCTTAATTAGTTTTTAAAAGGTTAAGCTTTAAGTGGTCGTGATTCATAATTTGAGTTTTTATTTGACGACTAAAATAGGGGTATTAAATTGATTAATTATTGACTTCAAAAGTCATACCCCTGAGTCCACGATTATTTAATTTTAATAAACTTCCAAATTTTAATAATTTAGAAATTTATTAACTTAATTGAGAAAGTGAGATTGGTTTCTACCAATTAACCCCTTGTGTTCCAAACATCAAATAAATTGATTAAGATCAGAGGTTGCCCATTTCCCTCCTTGACTCATGCCTAAATTTCCAAAAAATACACATTTGCCCCTAAGGCTCTAACACTTCATAATTTGTCAAATTCAATTCAAATGACTTTAAAATTTTTATCTTACCTCATTAATGGGTCTATCCAAACATCAAAGGAGAAAATGTGATTTCTCAGTATTTAATTTATTTTATATAATTATTTTCATGCAAAAATTGGATTTTTCAAAGAAAATTCGTAGCTTAACCAAGGTAAATTCTAATACTTTGAAATTTTTAATAGAGGTAGAACTAGATCAGAGAAGCCTTTAGACCAAATTTCATGATTTTTTGAATTCTTTGTGATTTACCATAATTATTTAATAAAAATAAAATATTTTAAATGATGAAAATTAGGTTTTGTGTCTTTGAAAAATCTCTCTAGTTTTAGAGAACCTAGAGGAGCAAATTTCATATTTTTTTGATTTTTCTTTGATTTATTGGAATTATTTTAGTGAAAACTGATTGTTAGCCTTTAAAAATAATTTTTAAGCTTTGAAATTCAATATCTTTATTTAGAAAATTAGGAAAAATATTCTAATTGTTCCTAAGTGATTAGGAAGAAATTTAGAACATTTCCTTGAATTTTGTTATTTTTGTGTTTTTTATGAATTTGTAAATATTTAAAATAGGCTAAAAATCAAGTTTTTATTCTAAATATTATTTTATTTTTATAGAATATCGTTGATCACAGAGAACTCAAAAACTAAATTTAATAATTTTTTGAGTTGTATTTTGACTTCTAAAAATCATTTAAGTGTCAAAAGTGATATTCATCTTTAAAAATCAACTTAAGTTATCAAATGAATTCAAAATATTCAGAAATTTTTATAGTGAGTTCTCTGGATCATAAACCATAGTGGAGATAAAAAATCAAGTCATTTAAATGTTTATAATTTCCAAATTTAATTATTTTAGTGATTTAGTGTTTGTAAAACTTAAGTGTTTTTTAAATGACTTGACCCATGAAATTATTTCCAAAAGCTTCTCTGGACATGGTGGAACTTCCAAAATTTTCTTAGAATTTTCTAATCAATATGCTAATTTCCATGATTATTTTAAGGAAATAATGTGCAAGGGCTTGAAAAATATGGACCTCTGTATAGGAACCTCCTCTAACTTTAGAAAAAAATTAGAGAATATTTCTCTTGACAGAGGCTACAACATGCCAAAATTTCAAGCCAAGGTGATGTATCAATATGCATGAAGAATCAAATGATCCTAAACAGTGTTTAATTAATTAAAAATATTTAGTGCATCAAATGGACTTGAAATTTATTCCACATTATTCTCCTCTGTTTACTGAGAAAGAGGGTATTTTTATCATTTTTGTGATTTTTCTACACCAAGTTATGGGTTTTTGAAGTTTAGGGAGTTTAAATAAACAGAAAAAGCCCTATTTTTCAACTTATCCACGCGGTGCCATGTAGATCTTAGGCAACTCCAAAACTCCACGTGGCGCACTCCTATTTGACGTCATCGTTCATGCCAACAGCCACACGTCCCGCTATTTATGTAAAGAAGCTTCATCCGACTTCATCTTGGCCATCCATTTGATACATGCGTGATCGGACGACGCGTGGTCATCGTCCCCAATGGCTTAGGCTGAGAGCAGTCCACCTTCAAGGCTTATGGTCTCTCTCATTTCTCAACCAAATTAAGTGAATTTTTTTTTAAAATGTCGTCTTAGTGAGACCAACACATCCATATGGTTAATGTGTCATGAAATCAAGCCCAAGTAAATGGAGAATCAAAATAGTTTCTAGAGGAGGAAAGGTTTTATACCTTTGCTCTGAGAAAGGAGGCTTGAATCAGAGGTGTTCGACACGTTTGTTGGGGTCCAAGGAGGCTAGGGATTAAGCCTCTTGTTGTGGTGTAAGGCCTAGGTATGAATTTGACCAAGCTCAATTTCAGGTGTTGGTCTAGAGCTATGGTGGAGGCTATTTCAAAGGGTAATTTGATGGGTCTTTATCTTCTCTTGCTGTTGTGAAGGTGTGGGCACAAGCAATTGAAGTTTGGTGGAGTTTTGAGAGATGTCTTGTTTCTACCCTGATTTTTAAGCTCAAAATTAGTGTTATACAAGAGGAATCAAGGTAGTGGAGTGATTGGAATGAGTTGTGGAGGTCTCAAGGAAGCTCTATGAGTGATTTGCGAGGCTCTGTTTGAGAAAAATTTAGCACACTGGGGTGGCTCTCAGGGTACAAGTTTGGGTGCATTGTGGTGCTTAGGTGGAGCGCAGAGGAGCTCTTTAATTTGATTTGGATGAGCTGGCCTCTAGGTTTGAATTGGGTGAGGTGCCATGGGGTGGCTCTCAATTTTGAGCTTTTCTGGCCACTAGGCTGCCAGCCGACTAGGGGGGTGGCGAAGAGCTCAAGGAACCCAGGGGAATATGTCACAGCAATTTAGCGCAATAATACCTAATTTTGGTAAGGATATCTAAAGCACATTTATTTTTGGAAATAATATCCCTTAATTTTGGGGGATCTTTGGTCCATGGCATGATTTAGGTTGTTTCATAGCATTTGGACTAGTCACTAAGTCCAACTAATGGCTGGGGTGGAGTTAATTTAATGGCCTTAGGGTGGTTAGGTCACATTTAGTGCATGGGTCCAAATGGGTGCAAATGACTAGGTCTTGGGTTTGGTCTAGGCTAGCCATGTCAATTAGCCCAGTTAATTGTTGCATTTTGTGTATATGATCATAAAAAACAACTTTGGTGAAAGATGGAAGTGGTTTTGAGTCCAATTGAAGGAATTTTGAACTTTAATCAATTTGGTCATGTTGGGTAGGCTTGGGTTTAGCTTGGGTTAGCTTTGGGCTAAGTTCAAATTGACTGTTGTAAATTATAAATAGGGACCTCATGAAGTGTTTTCAACATGAATTGGATGCCAGTTTGGAGGTTAAGGATATCAATTGGGTGAAATTTCGGGACTTTGCCAATTTGGGGCTAAAAGTGGGAATTTTGGAATTAGGCCAAATTTAAATGGATTTGAGGCTTCACCAAGGCCAATTGATGGTTGATCTTAATGTATAGGAATGTTATAAATATTTTAAGACATTAATTGGGGTCAATTGACAAGGCTATGGGTTCAATTTGGTGAGATTAGGTCATATGGTCAAAATTGGGGTTTTCATCTAAATCAAAGTAGGGCTCAAATCATGGGCCAATTAAGCTTAGATTTAATTTAGTTTGATCATATAAAAGGTGAATTTGAGTTTAGGATTGTAATTGCGGTCAATTGAGATCAAATTGATGGACACTTGGGTTGAATTTGGGAAATTTGGGCTTTTAAAGGAAAATTTGGGGATTTTGGTTAAAGATGGTCAAATTGGCCAAATTGGTTCATGTGGTAGTTAAGAAAAATGAAATTAGGAATATTTGAGATTTATTAAGATTTTCGGGGAATTTTTAGAATTTTTTGGATTTTTGGTTATGGATGGGTATTTTGGCAATTTGGGGGTGCTTTAGGGGTAAAAAGCCAAGATGGGTATTTTGGTAGATTTGAGGTACCAACCATCACCAACAAGCCATGGACCAATGGAAACTCCATTTTTGGTCTTCTATATAGTGGTCTTAGCCAAACCGTAGCCCTATGGTTAGTAGGTTTAGGGGACCATCTACATGAGTATCCCAAAAGATCTAGGGACCTAGGCTAGAAATTTGAGTTCAGGGTTGTAAGTGATTATGGGTGCAGATAAGTGTAGTGAGTGTCTCAGCTCTAGATCAACACCCAGAGTCAACCTTGAGTTCCAGCAGTCTTAAGGATGACTCATCTTGAGTTTCCCTTATAGTGACCCCACCTACTAAGTGCTAGTGGTTAGGACCAATATGTGGAACTTCAAGTTAAGTAAAGAAGAGTTTGGAATTTCTAGTGGTGAGGGTGCCTTTTCTAGTTTTCTAAGAATAGTCAATAGGAAAGTCCTATGGCTAGACCTTATGCTACTAAAGAGCAAAAACTAAACCTCAACTAAAAGTGAGGTCAACAAATGGACCCCCGATAGGTGGGCTGTGCTGGGCAAGCACACCCCGCGTATTGGCGTTAACCGATGAGATCAACAAAAACCAATACAAACTCCTAAGTCAACAAAACCAGAAGTTTTTGTAGAGTTGTGTGTTTAATTTGTTTCTGCTGGGGAATTAGCAGGTGAGTGTTTAATCAAGTCAAAAAGTAGGGACTCTCGCTGAGGATTGGAGAGTGGACTTTGAGTTATGAAATTTCAAAGATTTCCAAAGGATGGGAGTTGGTATGTAAGTGCTGACCCCGAGGTGGTAATTGAAATTTAGTTATCAATTCAAAAAGAGAGAGAGAGAGAGAGTCGGAATGTAAGGACTGACCTCGAATGTAATGAATCAGAAATATATGGCTGATTCGAAAATGAGAATTGAAATGTAAGTCAATTCTCAAAAGAGTGTGTTGGAATGTAAGGACCGACCTCGAATGTAATGAATCAGAAATATGAAAATGAGAATTGAAATGTATATCAATTCTCAAAA
>NEWO01000192.1:1109856-1130750 GCA_003013225.1 Phalaenopsis aphrodite | reverse complement strand
AATGAATCAGAAATATGAAAATGAGAATTGAAATGTATATTGATTCTCAAAAGAGAGTGTCACAATGTAAGGACCGACCTCGAATGTAATGAATCAGAAATGTAGGACTGATTCGAGATTGAGAATTGAAATGTGGGTCAATTCTCAAAAGAGAGTGGGTAGTGTTGAATTTACAGAAATGTATCATGTGAAAAAGGTTGATCCTGTTGAAGGAGATTTGTAAAGCTTTATGAGTTATTGTGTAGAATGTGAAATTCTGCGGGGATGTGGAAAGAGTTAGTGTAGATAACGATGGTTATGTTGCGCGCACAAAGAGAAGGAAATTCTGAAAATGGAAGAATCTATTCAACAGGTTTATTTCATTTTCTTGTTGTTTTTATCACATTTAAATTTTCAAAAGATGTTTTCAAAGTTTTAATTTTAATTGATTGATTTCCAAAAGAAATTTGTTTTGTGATTTACTCATTTGTGATTTTTTTTTTCATTTATATTTTATTTATTGTTGAAGATTTGTTGTTTCATTCTTTATTCATTGAAATTTTGAACCATTGCATGGTTTGTGGCTTTCATCCATCATACAAAAGGGCAACTGAAAAAAGGCACAATTTGAGAGAAATTTCCATTAATTTGCTCCAAAAGAGATGCCATAAATCAGACATAGGCTAACACCTCAAAAGGTACATTATGTAATCCATGTCGAAATACATTGAGAATCATCTCATGTTGTGAATAGATCATAGACTGAATATATCAGATACATGTCATGCTATTAAAAGAAAGAAAGTGAACCCTCTGTACTAGGTATGTTGAGCTCCTGATCAAGCAGACCTTTTAAGTGATGCTCTAGGATAAGAGTTCCCTTCGCATGTACTGAGAGGTACAACCTTCTCACAGCTCGTACGAAAATAACTCCTCCAGTTTTGTGTCTTGCTGGAATCCATACGGTATTTTACTGTCATCCATCCTGTGGAAAGTCAAAGACACCCTAGGGTGTTGCACTCCTGGAATGCAATGTTTGACAACGTCTGCACCGTTCCCATTGAGAACAAGTAAGGAACCAACTGGAAGTGGAATCTCTACAGAACCTCTGAATTCACCAGAGCCGACGATATCGATTTCTTTCCCAAATAGAATATTACTTTTACTCATGAACGAGACCGTGCAGAAAGGCCTCACAAAATCATGATGATCAATGTGCAGGGGAATGCAATCGCCCTCTCCATAAATGTTAATGATGCAACTGTTGAGAATTCAAGTAGCAGGTAGAATATTCCACTTGACCATTAACTTGATCATCCATTTTATTATTGGTGGCAATGGATCCACTTGGTCGTATATGAGGAACCTAGGTGCAATCCCCTATCTATCGTTTGTGAAGTTGTAGCAACAGCCGCACTTGATGGTGATTCTTCCCTTTCCCCTCATCCATTTCTTTGGCTCGAAATATTTTCTTTCCATAAGAAGGCCCTGTCGGCCTCTGTCTCTTAAATTAAATATGTAGACCAAAATGCTTTTCTCATCACTTTCAAAAAAAACCCTGCTATATAGCTCCAGACCTTCCAGTATATTGACAAACTTTCCCTGAACTTCTTCATAAAACTTGAACTCTCTTTTATTTACTCTACTTATCTTGTAGTATTCTACTATACCAGGGGTTGGCAGCTGTCGTGGGCGTTTTTTCCTTCAAGCATCGACGGGAACCCAAACTGGTGCTGGTCAATTCAGAACATGAGATTCAGCTTCTAGTGTGATGTATGGCCCTGGGCTCCAAGGTACATGTTGATATGTCCCCAACGGGATATATGGTTCATCTGTCGCGAAGTCTGAAGTCTGAGACCTGTTAGTGGTTGAAGTGTATTCTTCCATTGTACTGAAGTGTCGTAAATGTAGAACGTTGAAATCCAGGCATTCTACAAATGTGCCCACGATTGATGTCCCGGCTGGTTTCCTCAACGTTGCATGTTGGGCAACCCTTGCATAAGATATCTAGAACTGGGAGCACATCGGATTCTGTCACAAATCTTGACTCTTCATCCATAGTGAACAGGCAATCAGAAGTTTCTCTCAGATCTGAGTCATAAATATGTCCCTCAGGAATGGGGGTAAGAAAATTGTTCATGTCTCTCTGGCGTTTGCGTTCCTGTCGCAGAAGGGCTCTCTGCTTCTTTCGGCTGGCATTTCTGCGCTACGTCCTGCGGAGCAGAGCATTCGATAATCGTTCATTACAGGCGTCTATCAGGTCCCTTGCTAAAGTAGTTACCATGGAGGGTAGACGGCTGGGCCCCTCCATCGGAGCTCATTTGGCTATCACGTTTTTACCTTTGCGTGATACGTTGTCTTGAGTGGTTACCCTCAACAGTGAAGGCAGTCCCTCCTTTTCTTTACTGCTGACTACGTCCATTAGAAGACCCTCGTAGTCCATATCAACTTGGTTGAAATCCATATTAAAATCTATGACACCTCCTTGCGGTGCCATGTCCTCATTCAGTGTGAGGTTCCAGCCGTCCTGGAAGGCAAAGATCAACCTCTGTCCTGATATTTTTCTGCAGGTGACAGGAAAAACATTAGTGGGCCGAAGCTTGTCATGAACAAGAACAACACAAAGTATTTATTAAAGTAAAACTTAGTTTCTTTTGGTGAGGAGGATTATTCATTTTATGTGTGAGTTTCCTTTAATTTAATAGGGTATTTAAATTCAAAAGTAGAGAAGAGAACGTGTGAAGTTCAAAATTGTTTCTCTCTAAATTTTCATTATAATGAGGTTAATTACAAAATTTGGACTAGGTCATAGACATTTGATCACATAGATAACCCTAAAATAATCAAAGTTTTAAAGTTTCAAAGAAAGCAGAGGAAAGCGACATTGAGTAGCATCAGGTTGCGTGATAGGTTTTTAGGTATCGTCCATTTATCGATAACATGGGTCTTTCGCCCTGGAAGTCCACTAACTGGTAGGTTCCTCCTGTATAGACCTTCTCAACGACAAATGGTCCCTCCCAAATTGGCTCAAATTTTTCACCTATTTTGCGGCGTGCAAGAATAGATCTTTTGAGCACAAGTACGAGGTCACCAACTTTGAATGTCCTTGGGCGGACCAATTTGTCATGGGCTTGTACCATCTTTGCCTGGTAGAGCTCCAAATGTTGTTGGGCTTCTAGAATTTTTCCCTCAAGACTCTCATGTTATTCAAGTTTTAGTTTTGCACTTTCTTCCGTTGTGAGTTAGTTAGAATGACGACTCTAAGAGATGGTGTCTGGATTTCTAGCTGTAGCACGACCTTAGCCCCATACATTAGCGCATAGGGTGTACACCGAGTGGGAGTCCTAAAAGTCATCCAGTAGGCCCACAAGGCTTCTAATAGTTTGTTGTGCCAATCCTTTTGTTTTCATCCAGTGTTTTCTTCAAAATCTGTACTAGTGTCTTGTTGAAAGCTTCAGCTAGACCATTTGCTCTGGGATAATAAATTGTAGAGTATCTCCAATTTATCCCATGTGTTTTGACAAAATTGTTGATCTTTGTACTTTTAAAAGTTGTCCCATTGTCAGAGATTATTCTTCAACTTACTCTAAAATGGTAGACGATTTGGCTTTTGAAAAATTGAAGGACGTGCTGTGTCGTAACCTCACGTAATGGTACTGCCCCTGCCCATTTGGAGAAGTAATCTGTAGCGGCTAGTATAAAACTGTGCTCTCTAGAAGATGGAGGGTCTATAAGACCTATTATGTCCATACCCCAACACTCGAATGACCACGAGATGATAGTTGGGTGTAGCACATTCGGAGGCTGGTGTAAGACCACCTTATGCACTTGGCATTGGTGACATCTTGTGGCTGTATCCATGCAATCGGACAACATTGCAAGCCAACAATACCGGAGTATTTTGATCTTCATTTTCATTTTTGGCCTTGACTGGTGAGCACCACACAATCCGGCATGTACTTCTTTGACAATATTCTGTGCTTCGGCTCTGCTCAAACACCGTAGCCATTCTTGTGATGTGGTGCACCTCAGACTTGTCTTCTGACAGCTTTCCAGCTTGCAAATATTCTATCAATGGCTTGAGCCAATCTTTGTTGATGTCTGCAACTGTATTTATTGTTTCTTCTTTTCCAAGCTTGTGTAGAGTTTCAAAGTCGTTTTGAGATGGGGCCTGTTTTCCTTACACCATAACTTCGATGGATCCTTTGGTGGACATGCCATTTCCATAGCGAGTTTGCTAGAGCGTCGGCATGGGCATTATCTCCTCGAGGAATTCGGTAGAAAGTCACCTTAGGAATGTGCTCCAGAAGCTTCATTGTGTACTAATGGTACTCTGCTAATCTTGGTTTTAGAATTTTGTACTGTCCGGCGACTTGCTAGATGACAAGTTGAGAGTCACCATAGATGGTAATGCTTGTTATATCCATTGAGATTGCCAATTCCAATCCGGTGATTAAAGCTTCATATTCTGCTTTATTGTTGGTGCACGGCTCTGTCAGGTGGTATGAGAACCTCAACATACCCTTTTCTGGCGTGATAAAGATCAAACCAATCCTTGCTTTGTTAGGTATAATTGTGCCTGATCCTTTGTCTCTCCTGGCTGACGAAGCACCATCAAAGTACATTTCCCAGCGCTGCGCACTGGAAAATTCCTTTTATAGTATTTGCTCATCCGGTAACTCGTCATTGAAAGAGGACCCAGCTGGCAGTGGGTGTGCAGTGAGAAAGTTTTCTAATATCTATCCCTTGATAGCACAAAAGGGAACAAAAGTTATACCAAAATGCAATAAGATCATTGACCATCTTGCTAAACGTCCGGAGAGCGTTGGCCGGGTCATCAGATATTGCAATGGATTAACTTTCAAGATTAGGGTAATCTTATGAGAAAGTATGTAATGTCTAAGCTTTTGCACGGCAAAATTAATGCCAAACAATGCTTTTCAATAGGTAGATACCTTATCTCTGTCGGTATTAGACGACGACTCAAGTAGTAGAGTGCATTCTCTTTTCCCTCATCATTGATTTAGGCTAAGAGGGTTTCGAGAGAGTCATCCAAAGCCGCGGTATAATGTATCAACTGTTTTTCTGGGACAGGTGTTGTCAAAACAAGAGGTGTCATTAAATATTGTTTAACATTCTCAAAGGCCCGCTGACATTTCTCTTCTCAAATAAATTTGGCATCCTGTTAAATTAATGCCGAGAAAGGCTGACACCTACCCGAGAGATTAGAAATAAAGCATCTCAGATATGCCAACTTCCCACGGAATGAACGTAGTTGTTTCAAGGTTTTAGGGGGAGGCATTTCAAAGATACCTTTAATCTTATCTGGGTCGGTCTCAATTCCCCAATGATGGACAACGAATCCCACAAATTTCTTAGAGGTAACGCCAAAGGCACACTTTAAGGGATTCATTTTAAGGTCATATCGTCGTAATCGTTCAAACACAATCCTCAAATCATGCAAATGGTCTATTTTCTATTTATTTTTTATGAACAAATCATCCACATAGCATTCTCCTTGGTTGTGAATGAGGTAGTCAAAAATCTTCGTCATTGCGCGTTGATATGTTACTCCAGCGTTCTTTAAGCCGAACGATATCACTGTGTAGCAGAAAATTCCAATCAATGTTCTGAAAGCTGTAAGTGCTAACTCCTCGGGAGCCATCTTGATTTGATTGTATCCCGATGATCTGTCCATGAAGGAGAAAATTTCATGTGTTGAAGTGATATCCACCATCATCTCTGGTACAGGTAGTGGAAACTCGTCTTTTGGACATGCTTTATTTAAATCTCTAAAGTCGACACAAATGCGGAACTATCCATTTTTCTTCTTAATAGGTACAATATTAGCCAACCATATGGGATACTGCTCCTCTTTCACAAAGTTGGCATCTATCAACTTCTTCATTTCGGCGATGACTTCTTGTTTTATTTCAAGGTGCATCCTCCCAGGAGCTTGTTTTACTAGGTTTATATTCTTGTCCACCCTAAATTTATGGACTGCAGCCTCTGCTAACAGTCCTAACATTTCATCGTAGGTCCATGCGAAGTAATCTTTGAATTCTATTAATAGTTTGATCAATTTTGCAGATTCTTCGTCATCAAGTAAAGAACTTATAAATGTAGGCCGGGTTCGTTCTTTAGTCCCGAGGTTATTGTCTTTCAATTCATTGATAGTAGATTTAATTTCTACCTCAAATTCTAGCAGATCATCTTCTATTGGTTGATCAGTAGAATCATCCTCTACATTGAGACAATCCTCTTCTGACTCACTAGTAACAACCATGCAAAATTCAGAATCATCGACTGGTCCGACTGTACCAAATCCGATACCTTCTTTTGAATTGAGAGTTTGACTTTTAGCATTCCCTAGTTTTTCAAAAAGATGAAATTTATCTTTTGGTATTTGTTTTGTTAAGTGTCCATGTTGAATTAACTTTTGAACACAAGGCGAGAAGTAACCAAAAGGCAATTCCATCAATTCATTAGAATCAACATCCAAATTTACATGTTTTTCAAGCTCAGTAGAGGTAGAAGCACGGTAAAATTTGATCGACTTTGAACCAACACTACAGACTTCCTTGACCTCTAAACTCTTGACCTTTTGAGGGAGGATCAGAGTAAGGGTCATAGTATTCACATAGTGGTTTATATTCATTCCTCTCTATATCTTCTGGGGATATCTCGTATTGAGGTTTCTTCTGCTTCGTCGTCATTATTTCATCTTCAGAACTATTTTCATCACCAATGTTGATGGTCGGCCTAGTCAGTTCAATAATTAAATTTATCTTTCCTCGTCCAAGTCCACGGCCTCGACCTCGGGTGCGTGAACTAGAAGAACCTCCACCAACTCGTTGTAAGGGAGTGGTAGAAGGTTGTTGAGCGGAGTTGTTCGACCTCCTCTTTGTGATTCTTCTGAATCTTCATTTTTATTTGTCAAAATCTTGCATGAGAAGACAGTCTTCTTTGGAAGCGCGTAGAAGGCAGCATCTTCATGGATACCAACTTCATGCACTGAAAATGGTTGTAGGTCTCCCTTGATGCAATTTTCGTGACCATATTTGCAGTATTTGATGCACTGGTGCAAAGATGATGGAACCATATTGTGCTCATGAATCCATGGTTGACCCAATAGAGCGTTAAAAGAAGCCTCGGCGTCGATGATATGAATTTTAGTGGTTTTTACAAGTTCTCTAACCATCATAAGTAATGTAATTGATCCTAGGGCTCTTTCGCCCTTTTGGTTGAATCCTCTTAACATCATCTTATCGGCTGTAAGCTCTTGAGCTCCAATATCCAAACAGGCCAATGTCCGTAGGCTCATCAAGTTAAGAGATGCTCCAGGATCTACTAATACTCTGGACAACACAAATCTGCAGATGTTGACGGAGATGTAGAACGGACGGCTGTGGTCGGCAGTACCGAGCAGCAAGTCTTCATCTGTGAAGGTTACCTCTGGCTGTTCTCTCAATGAGCAAACTTCATCTGAGGATGTGCTAGCCAACTGAGCTAGGAAAATTTTTGGATCAAGAAAAGCTGTAACCAGAGATTCTCTCATCTCCTTTCATGGGATCAAAGCGTCATAGATGCTTAGTCGGGCAGGCAACTTCCTAAGATGAGCTAGCACATTGTAGTCTACTTTGTATGATCCTCCAATTTTATCTTGATCATGTGGTTCTTCCACTGGTAGAGGTGGGGGTATCTTTTCTCGAGTCATTATCTGTTTTCCTTTGTCTGTTGGAGCTATTCTTGGTGTTAACACTTTTTAGATCCTTAAGTTAACTTCTGTGACTTCTTCTTCTTGAGATATCATTGTTGAATCTTTCGGTATTATTTCCTCTTTGTTGGAAAGATCTAAGTTGATGGCAAGTAGTGTACCATGATGCTCGAGAATTGGCTCCTCGTTATCGGTGCTATCGTAAGCAACATTATTGATGCTTCTTTGGGCTTGACAATGAGTTCATCAGACTCGAGTACGATTTGAGGATCATTTTGGGATGGATATCACAGCTAGATCGATCATAATCTGTTACGTCATCACCAGAAACAGTCAAAACATAGCCAAGATCACAATCATTATATTCATAAGACCTCGGAGGGAGAAAAAGATAATCGTACAAAGTCAAGGGTTTGAGGATTTTCTTCCCCAAGTCTGAGACAACCAATCTAGTAGGGCAACCCCTATGCTACCTCCCATGCTATAAATCTTTGCAGTGAAGCTTTTCTTTTTCTTGTTATTTATCCTTGACGATGATTGATCTCCTGATGAAACCCTCATCTCGGGCTCAGTATGTTGCGGACTCTGAATGGAGGCTCGTTTTGATGCAGATTGTATCTTGTTCAGTATCTTCTTGGACGATCTGCTCCAGACCTCCATCCATTCTTCTTTGGTATTTGTAGAAGCTTATTTCAATGGATTATGTATGTGATCAAGGACCCACTTGAGTTCATCACTAGTTGTAGTCCATCCATCTATTCCGGCATACAGATCAATTAGGGAGATTGGCTCGACCGAAATCATGTTTATGGAACGTTTTTCAGGTTCTTTTAAATATTATTTTGGGATTGTAATGTTCTCTTCCTTAAGGTTCTTCTTGAGCCAGTCCTTAAAGATGAAACACTTGTCTATAGTGTGCCCAAGCAACCGGTAGTATCGGCAATAATTTAGTTCATTATTCTTATCCACCTCTTTGGGTTTCGTTGGATCTGGTAGTTTTAATTATGGCTTCTTCATCAGGCTTTTGAAGATTTTAGGCATGGCTTCATCCTTGAAAAAATACAGAACTTTTCGCGCTTTAACAGGGATATTCTTTTACCCACTGTTCGAGGTGATCCCTCCTGAGACAGCCTTTAGTTGGATTGACTGCTCTGTTTCTGAGAGTACTGTAATGAAGACTAGCGATGTTCTTCTATATATATCTTTATCGGCTGCTTTCCTTTGTCGACAGTCGTGACTACTCTTGATTTCTTTTCGAACACTCTGGTCACCTTTGCCTTTTCTTGTGGCTCCATGTGCTTCATTTCTTCTTGAAGACTGCTGGCTCTATTGAGTAGCTTCTCGAAGGATTTGATGGTGAGTCCCTTAAGCATGAAAGCTACCGGCTCATGAATGCTCTTGAGTAGAATCTCAATCACTTGATGTTCTTGTAGCTGAGGTTCACATTTCTTGCTAAGGTTTCTCCACCTCAAATATAGTGTGCCAAAGTTTTACTGGGCTTTTGCTTCTCCTTCATGAGCTCTCCAATAGACACATGATGTTGCAGCCCGACAAATCTTTTCACAAAAAACTATTGCAACCCAGAAAATGTTTTAATTGACCCGTTGGGCAATTCAGCGTACCAGTCGAAAGCAATTCCTGACAAGCTGCTGAAGAATTGTTGATAGAGTAGAGCTTCATTATTCCTCGTGTTGCCACAACTAGCTCGGAAATGTGCCATATGTTGTCTGGGATTTCCAGTCCTGTCAAATATCTTAAAGTTTGGGGCCAAAAAACCCTTGGGGAGAGGTACGACATCAAATTCTTTTGGGTAAGGTCTACCCTTTAAAATTGATGCACCGCCCTTGGATTGGGCTAAGGCGTCCTGTACTTGTTCAACCATTTGCTTGAATTCCTTTTCTGGCATGGCACCTGATGGAGAATCTTTCTTTGGTTGTTCATCTTTTTCTGCTGAAGTAGCCTCTCTTCCTTCATCTGTGATGTGTATGATTTCTGACAGATTAATCTCTGGAGAAGCCAATCTCGGTGCTTGTGATTTCCCCTGAATGGTGGCCATGGCGGTCATAGCTGCAGTCATCTCTTCTATTCTTTTTCTCGAGTAGACTGACTTGCTCATCCCTTAGGAGGATAACCCTACGTAGCTCATCTACGACATTCTCTTTGGTGTGAGGTTGAGCCTCTCGCACAGATGTGGTAGCTCTGGTTTCGATCACATGGACATCCATGAAATCCTCCTCCATGTAATCATTGTAATCAAAATCTTCATTATGACTATTGACGGAAACTCCGTGCTCTCGAGCTAACTCAGAAATCTCAATCCTGAGTTTCTCAATTTTTCTTCAACTATTTATTCTTTGATTGCTTTAAGATCTGGAGGACCTTGGTGGATAACCTCTAGTTGTTCTTCCATCTCGCTGGCTATTGTCACGACGATGTCAGATATCTCAGGCACTGGTTTTACTTCTTGTCCTGCAGGCTCACTGAACTGTATCGGTGCAGTGACCTTGGGTACTCATACTCTCTTCTTTTTCAATGATGATGTCTCAGGACGGGGCGTCTTGGTAGAAACATCAGTATGTTGAGGGAAGGTATGCTCCCCGTGGTGTAGACCGGCTACAGTGTCAGGTGATCGCTGGGATTGCAGGAATGCAGGAATGACGGGTAAGATTTTCGGACCCAGTCTTGACATAACTGGTCGACGACTTGTGGTCCTGGTGGTTGTATGATCAGTAGTAATCACTGCGGTATCAACTCTGTTCCCTAAGCAGATCCAAATAGAAATGCGAGTAGGCGGTGCTCCAGTTGTCTTACGGGATTATCTGGCGGATTAGACGCCTTTCAAAATTTCCTTCTTCACACGAGGGGAAATTGCATCTCCCACTTGTTTAAGTAACTCTCTAACCGAACATCCTTCTTTAGTAGCAAGCCTTCTGAAA
This sequence comes from Phalaenopsis aphrodite, assembly GCA_003013225.1. Classification (NCBI taxonomy): domain Eukaryota; kingdom Viridiplantae; phylum Streptophyta; class Magnoliopsida; order Asparagales; family Orchidaceae; genus Phalaenopsis; species Phalaenopsis aphrodite. The sequence continues at coordinate 1,120,118 of NEWO01000192.1, read as the reverse complement.
ACTACGCTAACTCGAGTGATAGGAGTGAACTTCTTTTCCTCCTCACTGTGTCCATGAAGTGATTGTAATGCAGCAGCGATCCTCTGGATACTCTCATATCCATCAGTATCTGTCAAAGGATGGAATCTACTCCCTCGTAGGAGTGGATAAATTTCCGGAAATACTTCTTCATATTGCTGAGGTTCCTCCTCAATGGGTGTCTCTATTGCAGTTCCTCCTTTGAGTTTAGGTCAGTGGTACAATCGTTGAGCTTGACCCGATTTCAAACATGGGTGGCGGGACACTTAATCCTACAGTCAGATCTTCAACGATCATCACTTCTTTTCCCTTAGCAGCAGCGGGGCTACCAGGTTTGGTGGGTGCCGTGACGGCAGTAGCTTTAGCCTTCTTGCAGGCAAGGACGTCTTGAAGGTAGTTCAAACTGAATTCTGCAGACGGTTCTTATATTTTTGGAGCAGTGATCTTCAATACCTCAAACGGGGCTTTCCCGAGGATGACCTCAAGATCTTCAAATCTTGCTCCAAATTTGATGGTAGGAGTGATGTTGCGGGCTTCGTGATTTGTCGGCAGGTTGTATGAAAAGGTCAGAGTCGGGTAGGCCATCGTAGCAGGCTTTAACAATAGAAAATCTTAATGTTAGCTATATGGCCAAAAACCTCGTAATCTTTAGTGCAAGCACTGAAAATAGAGGTTGATCTGTAGACCGGGCGGGTCTTAATTTATGGGTATTTAAAGTTTTGTTTAAGAAAAAATAAGACTGAATCGAAATCCTATCGCCAGCTTCGGAAGGACGTTGAAGTATGAAATCAAACTGACCCCATATTTTTCACTGTTTAAAATGAAAGAGCACTGTACCGTAAATCCTATATCTATCCCAAAAGATAAATAAAAGACTTGAGGATGAGGCTCGATCAAATAAACTAAGGAAAGTATGACGTTCGTTTGGTCTGCAAAACCTTTGTATTTGCCGACAAGTCCCTCTATTTAAAATGAAGGATTAAATAGGATTTATATTAAGCTGGGTTCGGACATGCTTCCTATAAGGGCAAGCTCATATAGTTAATTATATCTTAAATGACTAAAGTCACTTAAGAAGACTCTCGATAAAAATCAGGAAATATTATCTTCAAGGAATTTCAAAGGGTAGGACTTTTCAATGAAATCAGACGTAGAGATCTTAAAGGGGAATGATTCAAATTTGGAACATTTTTTTGTAGAATCCAAAGGAGGAAGAAGTAGAGAATGTCATGGATCCTAGAGGAGACCCTTGGTGACTTCCCAAGCTATCCTAATGCTTGGCTTAAAATTAGAGGAGAAAATTTTAAGTGTTTCATCCTGCTAATTTTATTAGTTAGGGCTTACATTCGTCTGAACAATCACACAAATAGCCTGAAAGATATGAGGATTTAGGTCGTGACAAACGACAACCTCAGAATCCTAAGATGAATTAGGGCTTATATTGTATATCAAAGCTATACAAAGGCCTAAAGATATGGTGAGGATTTACAATGTAGAAGCAAGCAACCTGAAAATCCTATGGCTTTGTTGTTTAAGTCTAATGAAGGAAGATTGGTTTAGGTGGGGAAGACAGGTTTTGCTGTTGAAGATGGCTGTGCTGCCCACCATGCTAACTCCAAGTTCCTCACCGCGATGAGTTTGAGTTTCCTAGTGTGTCAAGTTATAATATTAAATCAGATGGCCCAATGGTTGAAGTTCATTAAATTTTATGAGGGCATATTAAAGTTGATTAGAGCGACACCGGTTAGGATCCTACGGTTCCCTCATTCCGACACCACTATTTTTTATTGGATTCACTTAGTCAAAATGAACTTATTAAACTCAACTTAATGAGTTTCATAATTTCTTTTAGACCGTGAGAAGCCTCATTAGCAACCGTAGGTTACCTCCTCCGAGGGATTCCTGATCACGCGATAGGGACATCTTAATTTAGTTGCAATTGTAGTTTTGTGCGATGTTTGTGATTAAATTTTGAGTTGTTTTGAATGTTGTGGAGGTGAATTTTATCTTGGTTGATTTTAATTTTGCTTTTAGTTTTAGTTTTGTGGCTATCCTGATAGTTTTAGTTTTCTATGTAAATTTTTATAAGCACAAAAATTTAGCGTAAAAGTACAAGAATGACAACTGTAAAAATTGTAAAAGCGTACCTAGCGAGTCTTCTCGTTCCACCATCTGAAACTTAAAATGCATGTTGAGGCAGTTTATAGAGAGTAGGAAAAGTAAATTTTTGGTAGTTTTCATAACTCTATGTTGTATTTTGGAGAGTCCTTAAAATTTTAATTAAGGATGATTTCATTGAGCAAAGTATATTAAGTCTAATAGACCTCTAAGGTGTCCAACAAGTTAGGTGGAGGAAGCAAGTCCATGCCTCCCTCTCACCAATTGGTCAAAAGCCTAAAGTCCACTTAAACTTATTATGTTACTTAATGCTTCATCCTGTGAATACTTCTAATGCTCAGTAAACATTGATGTCTTAATTATCCCAAAGAAAGGGGTAAATATCATTTATCATTTTATTTGAAAATTATGTGAGTGAATTTCCTTAAAAGGCAAGTTGGTGTAACCTGAACACTTAGCCAATTTTTTAATTAGGCTTTCTGGTGTTTCAAGGATGTTTGATTATGTTATGTTTATTTCTCTAATCCTCATTTAGTCAATTTTGATTTGGCCTAAGTCACCACTAAGCCCTTAAGACCTAGCTGAGTGTCTAGTTTTGAAATGGTTAAGCTTTAAGTGGTCATGATTCATAATTTGATTTTTTTTAAATCAAAATAGGGGTATTAAATGGATTAATTATTGACTTCAAAAGTCATACCCCTAAGTTTAGGATCATTTATTTTTAATAAACTTTCAAATTTTAATAATTTAGAAATTTATTAACTTAATTATGAAAGTGAGATCGGTTTCTACCAAATAACCCCTTATGTTCCAAACATAAAATAAATTGATTAAGATCAGACGTTGCCCATTTCCCTCCTTGACTTAAGCCTACATGTTAATTAAGGCTAAATTTTCAAAAATTACACATTTGCCCATAAGGCTCTAACACTTCATAATTTGTCAAATTCAATTCAAATGACTTTGAAATTTTTATCTTACCTCATTCATGGGTCAATCAAGACATCAGAGGAGAAAATATGACTTTTCAGTATTTAATTTATTTTATATGATTATTTTTATGTAAAAATAGGATTTTTCATAGAAAATTCCTAACTTGACCAAGGTAACTTCTAATCCTTTGAAATTTTTACTGGAGGTAGACCTGGACTAGAGAAACCTTTGGACCAATCTTTATGATTTTTTGAATTCTCTGTGATTTATAAGAATTATTTTAAATTTTGGGTTATTTAATAAAAATAAAATATTTTAAATGGTGAAAATTAAGTTTTGTGTTATTGAAAATCTCTCTAAGGATAGAGAACCCAGAGGACAAAATTTCATATTTTTCTATTTTTTCTTTGATTTATTAGAATTATTTTAGTGAAAACTCATTTTTAGCCTTTAAAATTTATTTTTAATCTTTGAAATTCAATATCTTTATTTAGAAAATCAGGAAAAATATTCTAATTGTTTCTAAGTGATTAGGAAGCAATTTAGAATATTTCCATGAATTTTGTTATATTTGAGTTTTTTAAGAATTTTTAAATATTTAAAATATGCTAAAAATCAAGTTTTTATTCTAAATATTATTTTATTTTTATAAATTATTCCTGATCACAGAGAACTCTACAACTTAAGTTCCATTAATGTTTAAGTTAAATTTTGACTTTTAAAAATCATTTAAGTGTCAAAAGTGGTATTTATCTTTAAAAATCAACTTAAGTTATCAAATGAATTCAAAATATTTTGAAACTTTTATAGTGAGTTCTATGGATCATAAACCACTGTGGAGATAAAAAATGAAGTCATTTAAATGTTTATGTTTTCCAAAATCAATTATTTTAGTAATTTAGTTTTTGTAAAACTTAAGTGCATTTTAAATGACTTGACCCATGAAATTATTTTCAAAAGCTTCTCTGCTCATGGTGGACCTTCCAAAATTTTCTTAGAATTTTCTAATCAATATGCTAATTTCCATGATTATTTTAAGGAAATAAAGTTCAAGAACTTGAAAAATATGGATCTCTGTATAGGAACCTCCTTTGACTTGGAAATATCAGAGGATATTTCCCTTGGCAGAGGCTACAAAATGCCAAAATTTCAAGCCAAGGTGATGTATCAATATGCATCGAGAATCAAATGATCCCAAACAGTGTTTAATTAATTAAAAATATTTTATGCGTCAAATGTACTTGAAATTTATTTCACATTATTCTCCTCTGTTTACTGAGCAAGAGGGTATTTTTATTTTATTTTTGCGGTTTTTCTACACCAAGTTATGGGTTTTTGAAGTTTAGGGAGTTTAAATAAATAGAAAAAGCCCTATTTTTCTACTTACCACGCGACACCATGTAGATCCTAGGCAGCTCCAAAACTCCACGTGGCGCGCTCCTATTTGACGTCGCCGTCCACGCTAGCAGCCACGCATCCCGCTGTTTATGTAAAGAAGCATTGTCCAGCTTCATCTTTTCCATCCACTTGATACACGCGCGTTGGAACGGCGCATGGTCATGGTACCTAATGGCTTATACCGAGAGCCATCCACCTTCAAGGCTTATGATCTCTCTCATTTTTCAACCAAATTAAGTGAATTTTTTTTTAAAATGCTCGTCTTAGTGAGACGAACACATCCATACATTTAATGTGCCATGAAATCAAGCCCAAGTAAATGGAGAATCAAAATAGGCTTGAGAGGAGGAGAAGCTCGTTACCTTTGCTCTAAAAAGGGAGGCTTCAATTAGAGGTGCTTAGCACGTTCGTTGGGATCCCAGGAGGCTAGGGATTAAGCCTCTTACTGTAGTGTAAGGCCTAGGTATGAATTCAACCAAGCTCGATTTCAGGTGTTGGTCTAAAGCTATGGTGGAGGCTATTTCAGAGAGTAATTTGTTGGGGCTTTATCTTCCCTTGCTGTTGTGAAGGTGTGGGCACAAGAAATTGCGGTTTGGTGGAGTTTTGAGAGATGTCCTATTTCTGCCCTAATTTTTAAGCTCAAAATTAGGGCGATACAAGGGGAGTCAAGGCAGTGGAGTGATTGGAATGGGTTGTGGAGGTCTCAAGGAAGCTCTGTGAGTGATTTTGGAGGCTCTCTTTGAGAAAACTTTAAGGCACCCCCATGGCCGTGGAGTTGAATTTTTATAAAAATGTCTATGGGGTGGCTCTCAGGGCACAAGTTTGGGTGCATTGTGGTGCTTAGGTGGAGGGCAGAGGAGCTCTTCAATTTGCTTTGGATGAGCTGGCCTCTAGGTTTGATTTGGGTCAGGTGCAATGGGGGTGGCTCTTGATTTTGAGCTTTTTCGGTCACTAAGCTGGTCGGCCATCCGGGGGGGGGTGGCTAGGAGCTCAGGGAACCCAAGGGAATATGTCACGGCAATTTAGTGCAATAATACCTAATTTTGGTAAGGATATCTGAAGCACATGCTTTTTTCGAAATAATATCACTTAATTTGGGGGAACTTTGGTCCATGACATGATTTAGGTGGTTTCATAGTGTTTGGACTTGTCACTAAGTCCAACGAATGGCTGGGTTCGAGTTAATTTGGTGACTTTAGGGTGGTAAGGTCACATTTAGTGCATGGGTCCAAATGGGTGCAAATGACCAAGTCTTGGGTTTGGTCTAGGCTATCCATGTTAATTGGCCCAATTAATTGTTGAGTTTGGTGTAGATGATCATAAGGAACAACTTTGGTGAAGGATGGACGTGGTTTTGAGTTCAGTTGAAGGATCAATTTGAGGGAATTTTGGACTTTAATCAATTTGGTCATGTTGGGCTAGGCTTGGGTCTAGCTTGGGTTAACCTTGGGCTAAGTCCAAATTGATCATTGTAAATGGTCAATAGGGACCTATTTAAGAGTTTTCAACATGAATTAGATGTCAATTTGAAGGTTAAGGATATCAATTGGGTGAAATTTGGGGACTTTTGCAACATTAATTTGAGGCTTTACCAAGGCCAATTCATGATTTATTTTGATGTATAGGAATGTTATCAAAATTTTGCAATATTAATTTGGGTCAATTGACTAGGCTATGGGTTCATCTGGTGAGATTAGGTCATATGGTCGAAATTGTGGTTTTGACCTAAATCAAAATTGAGCTCAAATAATGAGCCAATTAAGCTTGGATTTGGTATATTTTGATCATATCAAATGTTAATTTGAGTTTAGAATTGTAATTGGGGCCAATTGAGATCAAATTGATGAATATTTGGGTTGAATTTGAGGAATTTAGGCCCTTAAAGGCAAAGTTGGGGGTTTTGGTTAAAGATGGTCAAATTGGCAGAATTGGGTCATGTGGTAGTTAATAAAAATGAAATAGGGAGTATTTGAAATTTATTGAGATTTTTTGGGAATTTTTTGAATTTTTGGGATTTTGGGTTATGGAGCGGTGTTTTAGTAATTTGGGGGTGCTTTAGGGCTAAAAGGCCAAGATGGGTATTTTGGTAGATTTGAGGTACCAACCATCACCAAAAAACCATGGACCAATGGAAACCTCATTTTGGGTCCTCTATATAGTGGTCATAGCAAAACCGTAGCCCTAGGGCTAGTAAGTTTAGGGGACCATCTACATGAGTATCCCAAAAGATCAAGGGACCTAGGCTAGAATTTTAGTTCAGGGTTGTGAGTGATTGTTGGTTCAGATAAGTTTAGTGAGTGCCTCAGCTCTAGACCAACAGCAAGAGACAACCTTAAGGTCCAGCAGTCCTAAGGGTGACTCATCTTGAGTTTCCCTTTGAGTGACCCCGCCTCTTAAGTGTTGGAGGTTAGGACCAATATATGGAACTTCAAGTTGAGTAAAGAAGAGTTTGGAGTTTCTAGTGGTGAGGGTGCCTTTTCTAGTTTTCTAAGAATAGTCAATAAGAAAGTCCTATGGCTAGACCTTCGGCTAGTAAAGAAGAAAAACTAAACCTCAACCAAAAGTCTGGTCAACAAAGCAATAGTATGTATATTTCCATGTAAAGATCGAGTCTCCACATTAGCATCCATATGGACCAAACTACCTTGACACCCTTGTAAATCATTCTCTAAAGGAGTAGAATTATCATTAGTTGTAAGAATATTGCAGCTCAAAAATCCTCCAATTGTCGAGGACCCTCAACATCATCATTCATAATAGAATCAGTGGATGTCACAGTAGTGTCCAAACCCCCAACGTTCAAAGCACCCCCATTAGGCACAACCGTAGTCTCCACACACTTAGCCAACAAAGAGTTTGGTGTTGCTATTTTGATAGAAAGATTCTGTTGATTTTGCCCACCATTCCTTTTCCACAATTCTGGGTGAAGACGGAAACACTGAACTGAATCGTGAACAAACATTCTACAATGACCACAGTAATGAGGGTGTTGTTCTAACTGTACCTACTACCAATAACCATTGTGGGCAGATCCAATCCAAACCTCCTTAGGGGAGGCAAAGTGACATCATGCTCAATAAAAATTCTAGCCATGAAAGGTCTAGATAAATTAAAAGTAGGAGCATCTAATTTTAACAGTTTGCTAAACATCGCAGCTACAGAGAACAAAATTTCATGATTAAAAAGATGAACTGTCAATCTTGGTAAACAGATCCATATATGGATAATAGGGAGCTCAGCCTTCGCATCAAAATCAACTTACCGCTTAAGAATCTTCATAAATATATCATCAAATTGCATAAAAAGCATCGCAAAAATTCTAGCATAATCTTCTTCACTTGAAAGCTGAATCAAAATGTGTCGGCCATCCAAAAGGCCAACTTTACAACTTCTAACAAGATTCATGAGTTCAAAATATTTGCAAATAAAATCAATCTTAGGATGTCCATATAAAAAATTTCAAACTAAATTTAAATGACAAGATGAAGCAAGTATCGAGTTCTCCGAATCAGACAGATATAAAGCAAGTTTTTCCCCTTTTTTCCGGATTTCATTATAAAATTATACTCACCTCTTAAAATAAGAAATTCATAAAATGAATTAGGAAAAAGCAAATTATTACTCATCACCTTGGAGGAAACATGAGTTCCCGCAACCGCTACAGCAAAATTAGGGGCCATAACATGCCCGAGAAACCAAGATGTAGCAAATTGATTCTAAAAAATCAAAACAAAAGAAGTGAAAACCCTCGAAAAAGCCTCAAACCGAGAGAAATCAAAGAGATTGAGGAGAAATCACCTGGAAATTGCAAGGAAAAAAGATGGGAAGCCATTGCCACGCAAAATACTAGAGGAGGAAGGAACCTTTGCCGAATATATATATATATATATATATATATATATATATATATATATATATATATATATATATATATATATATATATATATATATATATATATATNTATATATATATATATATATATATATGGTAAAAGGAGCATGAGTCGGCTCCCTGCATGTTAAAAAGGGTGAAATTACAAAAAAGGTTGGTTGGGAAGTCCCCAAACTAGAAATTAAAATACAAGATTACTCACTCATAAGGGATATACCAATCACCAAAACTCCCAAAAATAGGAAGGAGAAGATATATACATACACCTATGTATACATATTCCACAAACACAGTCTAAAAAATCAGAAAATACAAATCAGCCCCTAAGCAAAACAAAACATCTGAACACCCATAAATAAAAAAGTAACACAGCCTCAGTATCAGAACATGACTAATCATGGCCTCAAACACTGTCCCATCAATCATTTTTGCACTCTTAGGTAAGGAATTTGAAGCTTGTCCCTCTGAGTTAGTAAGTGTAGGGAGGGGGAGAGGATTGTGGATACCTTAGGACGATCAGCATTAGCACCCTCCGTAGCTAGGAAATTTGCAGGTCTATTAGCTTCCCTATACACAAATGAGAAATGAATCTTACTTTCAGTGCTGAGCTTTTTAATTTTGTAAATCCATTGATTAATATGCCAAGAGGAAGACATCTTAAAATTCAGTAACTTCACCAGCAGGGAGGAGTCCACTTCAGCAACAATCCACTGCCACTTATTCTCCTTAGGCAAATTTTAATGCCCAATATAGAGCAGCAGCTTCAGTTTCTAAAGCATCATCAACTATATAAGGGGCCTTATAGAACAACAAAGTATTCCCCGTGTGATCTCTGAAAATTCCCCCTATACCTGCTCTCTTGTTTGTGTAGCTTCCATCAGTATTAATTTTAATGAAAGGATAAGGAGGTCTCTCCCATCTCACCTTGATGATCTTAATGTTATTAGCACCCATGTAAGTTATGGTCTGCAGGATCTTGGGGAACTTCCTCCAGTTTATCACTTTATTTAGGTAAGCCCAGTAGTTAGTCATCACCCTTGTAGCACTTGCCTCCCTCTCCTCATGTTTGGCCATGTTTCTAGCCATCCAAAAAAACCAAGCAACAATGAAGGGAATTGGCATGAGATTTATTTCTTTCCAATCTTTAATACATTTTGTAATGTTATCCCAACCAATGTTAATCAGGTTGATGTTCATTTGGGAAGTCAATCTATTCCAAACCTCTTTTGCAAAATTGCACCTGAGGAATAAATGATCACTTGTGTCCTGATCAAGCTTACATAGATGGCATCTAGAAGGACCTTTCAGGCCTTTTAGTTTCAGAATATCATCAGTAGGAAGAAGGTTATTAAGAACTCTCCAAGAAAAGAACATCATGGAAGGAGTAAGGTGTTTTTGGCAAGAGGAAACATTCCTCTGGCAGGTGTCCCAGCTATACAAATAGTTTTGGATATCTTTTGAGATACTAGCTCTGGTCCTGTTCATCAAATTATGTTCATCGTTGTTTTTTCTGTCAAATTGGATAGTAGAAATGTAGCTGGCAGACTACTCCTTCAGTAAACTCCTCAGGAAGTCCTCTAACCATACATTGCCAACCCAGCAGTCCTTGACCAATAAATTCCCCTCCTTTTCATCCTACAAAGGTTCCAAATAATCATTAGGACACCAGTTGTCTTTCCAGAAATAAATTTCCCTTGTCCCAATTCCCATCTTAGCAGCTTTTTAATGTCTTCTCTGGCCTTAAGCATCTGGACCCAAATTCTGGAGTCTCCCACCTTCCTAGTAACCTCCCTTGGGTGAACAAATTTACAGTATTTGGCCTGCATGAAATTGGCCCATAAGCTTTCATTTTGTCTGAATTTAATCCAAAGCTTACACAGGCTAATGTGTTGCATCTGGTAC
>NEWO01000192.1:1037431-1109751 GCA_003013225.1 Phalaenopsis aphrodite | reverse complement strand
ATTGAAGGAGCAGTGCTCCAACTATATTAAAGGAAAGAAAAACCAAAAGTATACAAAGAAAAACCAAGGGAACCCATTATAAGAAGCAGGGTAATCCCTTCAAAAAACCTATGAAAACTTTGTTCTAACATAGAGTAGGGGAATCAGATCCCCTTCCAAAAGTAATTGCAAAGAAGGATTACAGGATTTTCTAATAAGAGGATGATCACTGTGAAGTCCCATTCAAAAGAGCCAAATTGCAGGCCTATTACCTTCTCTATGGATATGGGAGACAAAAAGTTGAAAATCCTTCCTCATATGCTGAATTTCCTTGATTAAGTATATCAGGTGCCAAGGTCCATCAATTGATCCATTCATAATATTCACTAATGTACTAGAGTCTGATTCCACCTAGAGATGATGAAAACCAAGTCTGTTGGCAAGGAGGAGGGCCCAATATAAAGCAAATGTTTCAGCTTCTAATGGGTCTTTGACAAAAGTGGGAGATTGGAAGTAGAGCAACAAACACCTCTATAAGCCCTAAAGATACCACCCATACCAGCATGGGGATGAAGAAAACTGCCATCAATATTAACCTTGACCCATCCTTGCTGAGGAGATAACCACTTCACTAGTATAGGATTAATAGTGCTGTAGTTGTTCTGATTTTCCTTAGAGAAAATATGAGGGGAACTCTTGAACTTACTAAGTTTTTGTAAATAAGCAATGCACTTATTAGCCATATTCTTCACCCCAACCTCAGCCTCCTCAAACTTCATTTTTTTCCTAGCCATCCAAACAAACCAAGCCATAATGCAAGGCACCACAAATAGTTTTCTATCCAGGCACTCTTGTGAGCACTGATAAAAGTTCTCCCAGGACAGATTCAGGATTGATAACAAAGCCTGACTTAAGAAATTTCCTCAGATTAGTTGCACAGTGGAGGATTTATAGAATATGTGATTTGCAGATTCTTCTTCCTATTTACATAATACACACCAAGATTGCCCCCTAAGGCCCTTCAATTTTCAGAATAACATAAAAAAGATATAGATGGAGATAGAAATTTGGTCCATACTCTTATACCCCACTCCACCTCCTGTTGAGGGAAACAAAACTCTCCAATGAAGCCAGATATAGATTGTGAATGTCCCTTTTTTACCACCACTCTATCCTTTTTTAAGGGGTCAATGGAAGTTTGTTGAATTCTAGAGAGCTGAGAAGGATCACAAACAACATGAAGTGCCTCAAGATTCCACCCCCATTCACCCAAAAGTCAGCCACCTGAGAAGAAACATCAGGCAAGTATGAGGATCAAGTATTAAAGCCCATATTTCAATCCAGAATCCAATTATCCAGCTAGAAGTTAGCTTTACCCTTCCCCACTTCCCAAAAGAAAAGCAATTCAGCCTCATCCCTAATTTTTAGCATCTTGGCCCAAATAATAAAATCACCAAATTTCCTTTCAACTTGACTGAGGTGGATATGTTTGCAATATTTGCCCATCATAAATCTAGACCAGAGGGATTCTTGTGTTCTAAAATTTATTCAAAGTTTGCAAAGATTAACTTGTATGTGGTGAGAGAAGCTTTTGAAGTCCAGGCCCCCAGCTTTTGTAGCCTTTCAAACCTTACTCCAACTAGTCCAATGCAATTGCTTCCTTTTTCCTGACCACAAAAATCTATTAAAAATTTTATCCAGACCCTTCTGTGTAGATTTTTTGATTACTGTAATCTGCAACAAATAAGCTGGAAGAGAGGATAGGACACTTTTGAGAAGAGTAATTCTTCCACCATTTGACAAATAAGAGTTTACCTTGCAATGGAGTTTGTCTTTAAATCTTTCCACAATATGATCAAACTAAACTTGTTTTGTTCTACCTTTCATAAGCAAAGCACCTAGATATCTGATTGGAAGTTGACCAACACTAAAACAAGTGAAACTAGAAATCCAATTCTTCATAACAGGCTTAACCTTCTGGCTAGGCACATCTAAAAATTTCTGGACATTTAAAACCATGTTAGAGCTTCTTTGGAAATGTTCTACACATTTATATATAGATCTAACAGTAGGCTTAGTAGCTTTAGAAAATACAATGATAGCATTAACAAAGGAAAGGTGATTAATAAGCATATTAGATCTCTGACTGTAAAGGGAATGTGGTTCTTCAACAGCAACCTGATTTAACAATCTAGAAAGATAATCAAGAGCTAGAATAAAGATTGAAGGAGAAAGGGGATCACCTTGCTTAATGATGTGAGAACCTCATCAATAAGGACTGATTGATAATTATTAGATAACCATCTACCAAAAATAGAGATAAAGGAAGGAGAGAAGCCTCTAGCAGTGAGGACCTCATCAATAAAGTACTATTTAATAGTGTCATATGCCTTTTGGATATCTATTTTGAAGATGATATTACCCCCTCTGCACTATATGTCCAGTACCAAAACCAGTTCATGAGCTAAAAGAACATTGTCCACTATGCTCTTACCTTATACAAAGGCAGATTGATTATCACTAATGATGTGGCTGAGGTGAGGTTGTAATCTATTTGCAATTAATTTGCTAATGACCTTTGAAATTACAAAAGTCAGGCTAATGGGTCTAAAATGTTCCCATTCAAACTTAGCTTTGTCCTTAGTAATTAAAGTGATAGTAGATGAAGTAAAATACTTAGGTAGGTCAGAACCTCAAGAGAAAATTTGTATTGCCATTATGATATCCCTCTTAATTACACTCCAAGCTTTCTCGTATAAATCAGCTATGAAGCCATTAGGTCCAACCACTTTAGAACTATCAATTTAGGATAAAGCCTTCCAAATTTCTTTCTCATCAGAGATAGTAGCAAGATTCAAAGTCTTAGTAAATTCAACCTCCTTCCTAAAAATACCATTTTGGTAAGGATCCTTTTTCACAAGAGGTTAGGTAGACATTTCCTTAAAATAATTCACAGCACTAGAGGCAATACAATCAGCATTATGAAGCCAAACCCCAATCTTATCAAGAATCTTATGAATAGTATTGCTTCTTCTCCTGTAGCTTATACAAGCATGGAAAAATTTAGAATTCCTGTCACCCTCACAGAATTTGACCTTAGCAGCATTCTGTGCATAGAGCTCTTCTTGCATAGAGATGACAGCCATTAAGTCTTCATTAGCTTTAAACAAGTCATTGCTCACCTCATGACTAGATTCAAGTAATTGCTCCCACTTTAGTACAGAGTCTTCAGCATTCTTAACTCTAGCATTAACTTCACCAACCACACTCCAATTCCAGTGAGACAGCTGTTTACCCACTTTCTTATGTAGCATCAAAAGCTTCACCCATGGGTTTAGATGATTACAATCTTGCCAGGCTAAAGCAAATTGATTAAGGAAATCATTATGCAGTGACCAAATATTCAGATACTTGAAAGAAGATCTACTCTTAGTAGGGGATGCAACAATGGTTATTAACAAAGGTTTATGGTCAGAGCCACACATATTCACGTGTTGTATATAAGTATGGAGAAATTCTTTCATCTAAGAATCATTCACCAATACTCTATCTAATCATTCCTAAATCTTCCCTCTCCTCCATGTAAATTTGAGACAAAGAAAACCCAAATCAAATAGTCTAGCCTCCTGAATATTCTCATTGAAGACACTTATCAGATTTAGATTGACAATTCTACCCCCTTGTTTTAAGTAAGGGATGCCACACAGTTAAAATCTCCTCCCACAGTCCAAGAAGAGTTGAGGTTGCTGCTAATATCTAACAAATGACACAATAAATCTTGTCATTTTACTGTTGAACAGCCAGCATAGATAGAAGTGTCCAAGCCACTAATATCACCCATTGAGATTTTCAAGTGAAGGAACTGCTCATGATCCCTGATAATATAACACTTGATGTCCTTTCTACAGAAAACCCAAATTTTATTACGAATATTGGGGCAAAAAATGAAAACCATAGAACTTATTTGTGATTTGCTGAACATTTTTTAACACCATAGATTCCAAAATTGCAAAAATCCAAAATTTATGCATCCCGTGGAGATTAAGTAACCTGTTAAGAGATCTAGGATGAGCCAATCCTCTAACATTCCAGCATAAAAACTTCATTAACCAAAAGAGATGGATTTCCCCTTCTAGTTTTAACCCCAATCACAGCTTGCTGAGATGGACCTTCCCCCCCTATGGATTGAATAGCAGCCAAATTTTTAAACTCCTGTGTAGTTTTATTTTTCTTTTTAGCTTTTTGAACCTACTAGTCTTCTTCTAGAGCTGCATTCATCTGATTAATTAAACAGTCCTCTAGGGAGAATTCCCCATGCTGAGCCAATTCCTCCTCTTGAATTCCCCTCATTATTGCTTGTGTTACCGACAACTAATTATTAACTACCTCATCACTAATCACAACTTCAGTAATAACATTCGGAGGTTGCCCCACAGAGACTACCCTCTCAACAGAATTATCTCCCAACACAACATCCCACTTTGTATTGTTTAGATCATTCTTTTCTGGAGACACCATTGTTTTTACAGCACCAGGCGATACCATATCATCAGTAATCACATGTATTTCTCCACTTTGGGCATTCTCGTCTATATTACCCTTGTGTTCCTTGTGCCCAATAACCTCCTTCCTTTTCCTCAAACCAAGATGGAGTCTGAAACCTTTATGATCAGTGTGGCCAAATAATTTACAATGGTGGCAAAAATATGGTCTTTGTTCTACAATAATTTTCTTCCAATAGCCATTATGTTCAGTGCCAAGCAAGATTTCATCAACAGTAGGAAGAGTAATATCACTTTCCACCAAGATCCTGGCCACTAAAGGTCTAGAAAGATTAAATGTGGGCACATCCAGTTTAAGAGGTCTTCCTAGTGCCAAGCCAATATTAAAAAGCACCTTATGATTGAAAAAGTGGAGCTTGAGTCCAGGCATTTTGAACTAGATAGGAACAATAGGTAATTCTTTACTGGGGTCAAAGTCTGGAGTCCATTTAAGTTACTTCATGGTAATTCTTCAATCAATATAGAATTTTTCGAGAACAACCTTACATAGTCCTCCTCTCTTGATAAATTAATTAAGATGTGTCTCCCATCCAGTAACCCAACCCTCCAAGCTCCATTGAATTTCAAGCTATTAAAAAATTTTATAATAGACTCCATCTTGGGGTGACCCAATTGAAATTTACCTATAAGCGAAAACTTGCATTTATCAGTTAAACCTTGGATGTCCTCTTCAAAATAAAAGATTTTCATTTTCTCTCCTTTCCTAACAATAGGCTTAAACAATGGATCAACACCTTCATGGTAGGCTTGAGGAAAAAACAAACTCATCATAGTTTTTAATGGTATCAAAGCTTTTCCCCTCTATATCAGCAAATGTGGCTTTTAACCACTGAACATTAGTATTCATATCCAAAGTGTTGGGATCAGCCATCAGTAACCAGAGAAATTAATCAGAACTCCAAATGGACCTAGAGAAATAGAAAAACTAGTGAAAAAATGGAGCAAAGAAAAACTAGATCACTAAAGTAGATAACTAGAGTCAGCAACCATCCAAGGGAGTCTTTCTACAAAAGCCCAATACTCCAATGGACTAAGAACCCAGGAAGAGTAGAGACACCAAGGAAGAAGTTTTAAAAACCCTAGCAGAGCACAGTACCTTTTCTCAATGGAACAACGAGATTTAAAACCAAAAGCCTGGGAAGATAGGTAAGCTTAGTAAAAACAAAGGATAGTGTGAATATCACATCAAGACACATCAAACAAGAATATTTGTCCTGCAAAACTTGAAAAACAGCTAAACATTCATCACTTGCTCCATCCATCTCGCAGAAATCCTAGCAGAGCACAGGTTATCCCAGCTGCCATTATATATATATATATATATATATATATATATATATATATATGTTCTTATTTGGTTAAAATTACCAAGAATTCCCCTACATTTCTTTAATCATATAGTCCTTTCTAACATTGGGCTTGCTTTGGGTAGACCACTGAAGATGGAGTTCCCTATTTTTAGTCTCTATAGACTCTCAGTAGCAAGAATCCTTTCGGAGAGGGACAACACTCTCCCTGAGGTTGAGGAAATCTGGCTTGGGTCCAAAGAGGAGGGGCACTGGCATAAAATTGTAATGGAGAAAAAACCTTATTGCAGAATGTTTGGGCATACTTTTGACAGATGTTATAGGTTGCATCTTACTACTAAGAAGAAAGCTGCAAACCCTACAGACAATGGAATTACTATTGTTGTAGATAACAGCCTTTATGGAATAATGTTGAACCGAACCAACCCCTAACTATTGAAGCAATTAAATGGTTTGAAGCTCCTTCTAACCACCAAAATTTACACATTGAACCTTCCAAAGGAAACTCTTGCCACAACAGCCCCTACAAAACAGTTTTAGAAGAAGGGGAATACAGTATTGTGATTTTTCCTCAACCCAATAAACCTCTGAATGAAAAGTTTGCAGGCACTTCTTCAGTCACTCCAAGGGATTCTACAAGTCTATTTGAGGAGCTGTTGGTAAAAATGAATCATTTACTGGAAAAATATTGGCAAGTTCAGAAAGCAAGAAAGAAAAAGAAACCCAACTTGGAAGACAAGAAATTATTGGCAGATACTCAAATTAAAAGAGGGAGAACTAGATCTAGATCTCAACCCTCCCTTCACTCATCTTCTCAACTTGATTAATTTTCTCTATTTTAATGTCAAGGGCATTGCTCATCCCTCTTCCATGAAAGGAATTTTATATCTAAATAAAAAAGCATAAACTTTAGTGCATTTCCATTTTAGAACCAATGGTTCATACAAATCCACAACACATCATTTCCATGTTTGTTGGTTTTTCCTATTTTGCTATCATAAATAACAAAATCTAGATTTTTTGTAGAAAAGAGATTATTTGGGAAATTCAGGTTGATCATCCTCAATTTGTCCACCTCTCCTTCAAAACTAGTGGACACTCATGGTTTTCCACATTTATCTATGCTGGCTGTACCAAAACCGATAGAAGGGAACTTTTGTCTTGCTTGCACAATATCAGTGATACTATGGCTTCTTGTTGGTTGGTGGGTGGTGATTTTAATTGCATTGCCGCCTATACTAAAATAATTGGTGGTAGAACCCCAAATTTAGCCAAAATGAATCTATTCTCTGATAATATCATTCAGTCTGGCTTATTTGATAATGGCTTCAAGGGTCCAGAGTTTACTTGGAAATGACAGAATCTCTCGGAGAGACTTGATAGGATTTCAGTCAATGATTTATGGTGTCAGCATTTCCTGCACACCTTTTTTACTCACATAAGCCTTGTAAGTGCAGAGCGCATGCCTCTTTTAAACTTCATTACTGCTTCTGATCCTCCAAGTTCTCCTCCTCCTTTTAGATATCTCAATATGTGGTCTGACCACCCTTCTTTCCTTAATACTGTGACTGATGCTTGGCACACTTATATGATTTTGGACCTTTGGTCCAAACTAGTCTATCTGCATTCAAAGGTCAGAAAAGAATTAAAATATTGGGGTTAGAGTTCCTTTAGAAATGTTTTTACTATTGTGGAATCTACTTAAAAAGAGGTGCTGGAGTTGGAGAAGACTATATTGGCAGATGGTGGGGAGGAGACTTTATTAGCTACTCTAAAGAAATTTCTCAATGCTATTGATAGACTAGATAAATTTCTTAATAAAAAAGCTATCATCAGTCACTTCAATGAAGGGGATAGGAACACCAAGTTTTACCATGCATGCATCAAGTACATAAGAAAGGGTAATACCATCCACAACATTCAGAATTCTGAAGAAATCTCACTTTCTGAAAGTACATCTATTGCTCTATATGATGTTTCATAATTTCAACAGATTTTAACTCAACCTTCTACCCAAAGAATTCATATAGAGAATACCTACTCTACGGAAGAGATTTCCTACACCTCTAATCTCACTTTGGCTCACCCTCCTACTGAACTTGAAGTTTGGCAAGCCCACCATTCAAGTGATAGCTCTAAAACTTCTAGAATTGATGGATTTACCTCTGATTTTTACAAGAAAACCTGGGATATTATAAAAGATGAGCTGGTTGCTGCAATTCAAATTTTCTTCCAAGGAACTTTTATCCCTCAGTACATCAATGCTTCTAGTATTGTTCATCCCTAAATCTTATGATCAAAAGAATTGGAATGATTGTAGACCCATTAGTCTGACTTCTATTATCAGTAAGATCATTTTTGGAAGACTCCAACACCACCTTGGTAGCCTTATTTGTGAAAATCAATCTGCCTTTGTCAAGGGCAGATCTATTACAAACAATGTGCTCCTTGCTCAAGAGCTTCTTTTGGATCTGAACAAACCTTGTAGAGGTGGTAATGTAATTTATAAATTCGATATCAAGAAAGCTTATGAAACAATCTACTTGGTATTCATTTTGGATGTTCTATCTACTAGAGGTTTTTAAGCAAATTTTTGTAATCTCATACACAGGCGGATTAAGGATAATAGTCATTCTATTCTTATTAATGGACAAGCTACGAGATATTTTTTTTGCTTCAAGAGGCTTAAAACAAGGAGATTCTCTTTTTCCCACAGTAGTCATATTGGCTCTTGACTATCTTTCCAGAATGTTCAACAAAAGCCTTCTCCCCTACAGTTATGTCAGGTATCATCATAATTCTAAAGTAGTTGTTTCCCATCTTATTTCAATAAAAGCCTCCTCCCCTACAGTTATGATAGGTATCATCATAAATCTAAAGTAGTTGTTTCCCATCTTATTTATGCAGATGACCTTATGGTGTTTTCTACTGCTAAAAAAAGCGGTGAAGAAATTAATTAAATGCTTACAGCTATTCCAAAAGCATTCTGGATTGAAATTTAACACATGTAATTGTAGTGTTTTTTTCAATCAGAACACCCCCTGATTCATAAGCAATGAATCCTTGATTATACTAATATTGCTAGTTCTAAACTTCCAATCAAGTGTCTTGGAGTTCAACTACTAAAAGGAAGATCGAAGCAAACCCAATTTGAGGCTGTGCTGGGGAAAATTTCTGCCACTCTATCACATTGGACACACTCTTTTCTATCTAATGGGGGTTGAATTACTTTATTGAAGAGCATTCATACTAATTTTCCCTCCTACATTCTCCAAATGACTACTATGAAGAAAAGTACTCAATTGCAGATGGAAAGGACTTTTAATAGAGTTCTTTGGGCTGGTCAGATGCAACAACTTCATTGGGCTAGTTGGAAAAAGTTACCTAAATCCACTTTGGCCGGTGGCATTGGCAATAAAGGTCTACAACACCTCCTTCAAGTAAACCTTTGTAAGCTTTGGATCAAGTTTAGAGAGCAACATTCACTTTGGGCAAAATTTCTGTTGGGTAAGTAAAGCATGGATAGTCATCCTACCACTGTGAACAGAAAAATTATGGATTCCAAGGTATGGGTCTGTATGCTCAGAGCCAGGAACCAGGCTGAAGAATTATTCCTCTGGGATATTGGCAATGGTAAGATTAATTTCTGGTTGGATTCCTAGTGCCCCAAAGAGATGCAGTAAACTATTTCTAATCATATCAATACTCAATTAACAGTGGTCGACTGCTGGAATGAGGACTCATGGTCACTGCCTTTTCTCCAAACAATTGTACAGGCACAGTCTTATGCAAATTAGCAAAATTCAGTTTGACAGATCTAGAGCTGATAGGCTGGTTTGGCAGGGATGTATGCATTAGAGCGTAACTAAATCAATTTATCTTAAACTCAACATTTGGGAACAAAATCTTTGGGAAGATCTCATTTGGCAGAAATGTTTGTCCCCATCTATGTCAATTTTCAGCTAGAGTATTTTTCATGGGCTGATCAACACTAATGATATCCTTAAGCTCAAAGGATTAAGAGGTCTTTCTCAATGTTTTATATGTTGTTTTATTCTATAAGTGCAGATATTCTAAAGAGGTATGGGCTTCCATCTCTAAACATCTCACTTTGAATACTATTCACTTGGAGTAGTCTAATATTTATTCTTATTGGAAGAGCTAGAAGCCCGTTAAGGTTGGAATCATCCCTTTCATGGTGGTCTGGTTTCTTTGGCTGGCCAGGAACAAGGCTAAATTTGAAGGACAGATCCTCACTGTGCCACAAATGACCAGAGATTGTATCTTGTATCTTCATAAACTTATACACCACTAAAGATTCCTATACCTTTGCACTCCTCCCCCACATCAAAGGCCATCTGCTCCCAGAGTTTCTACAGTTTATTGGATTCCTATTGATTTTCCATTCATCAAAATTAATACAATTGATAGTTTCTCCCAGTTGTGTGCTTGTATGGGTGGAGTGTTTAAAAACCATACTGGACACACTCTATTATATTTTTAGGCTCTCGTCTGTGCTAATGTTGCACTTGAAGCTGAGCTGGTTGCTAGTTTTTGGCTCTTGCTAAGATGATTCAGTGGCACCTATTATTACTCGAAGGAGATTCACATGTCCTTTTACAAATGTTTTAGGAAGGAAGGCACTGCTCTTAGTACCATTTACAATGGGTTGAATAAATTTAGGTCATGATAGCTAGTATGAATGTTCAACTTTCCTTCATTTAGAGGAAAGGGAACATACCTGCAGTTTGGCTTGCTAAGTCTGAACTGTTCTCCCTTGAGTGTGTTGTTTCCTGCTCGCCCTCTTCTCCTCTCCTTTTTTTGCTGTCTGGGGATACTCTACAAGCTCCCCATCTAAGAGTTGTAACCTGAGGTTTATTTAATGAAACAATAACCTTTTATTAATATATATATATATATATATATATATATATAATCAAAAGGCCACCTAGAAGGGCTTAGCCTTCCAAGATGATGAAAATGCATTCAAAACAAAATAAGATGACAAGCATTACAAAAGTCTGTAGAAGGGCAGATTAAGGTCTCCCTTTAGAAGAAATGAGAGAGGAGGAGAAACATTTTTAGTAATGAGTGAACTATCAGCTCTGTCGGCATTATTTAAGTTAAGCAGTTGTTTGTTGGCAGCTGTCGGTCACCGGAATCGAAATCTCGTTGCTCGCTTCGGAATGACATTTTAATTTACATATGTATATAAGTTTTGAAAAAATATGAAATCAAACTGACCACATATTTTTTATAGTTCAAATGAAAGAGCACTATACCTCATACCCTGTATCTATCCCGATAGATAAACACAAGACTTGAGGATGAGGTTCGATCAAATAAACTAAGAAATATATCACATCTATTTGGTCTATGAAACCGTTTTACTTGCCGATAATTTCCCCTATTTAATATAAAGGATTCAGTAGGGTTTATATTAAGCTGGGTTCAGACAAGCTTTTTATAAGGGCAAGCCCCTATAGTTAATTTCATCTTAAATGACCCAAGTCACCAAAGAAAACTCTTGACAAAAATCAAGAAATATTATCTTCAAGGAGTTCAAAATGATATGACATTTCAACATAAATGGAAAAAGAGGTGTAAAATGGGAATTCCTAAAATTTTGAACATTTTATTGTAGAATTGAAAGGTAGAAGAACTATGGGAGGTCATAGATCTAAGGGATAACCTCAGTGACTTCCCAGTCCATCCAGTTATTTGGCTTTAATTTTGAGGAAAATTTTATTTGAGTGTTTCATTTTGCCAGTTTTATTAGTTTAGGGCGTACATTTGTGTGAAACGATCACACAAATAGCCTGAAAGATGTGAGGGTTTAGGCCGTAATGAACGACAACCTTGAAATCTTAAGACGTGTTTAGGCTTATATTGTACAATAGAGTTGTACAAAGGCCTAAAGATAAGGTGAGGATTTATGTTGCATAATAAAACAACCTCGAACTTCTATGGCTTTGGTTGTATAATTCTAAGGAAGGATTGGTTTGGCTGGTGTAGACATGTTTTAATGTTAAAGATGGTCGTGTTGTCCATAATGCAAGCTTCAAGCTCCTCATCGTGACGAGTTTGAGTTTTCTAGTGTGTCAAGTTATGGTGTCAAAATAGACGACTCTATGGTTGTAGTTCTTTAAATATTATGAGGGATGTTAAAGTTGATTAGAGTGACACCGATTAGGATCCTAGAGTTCCCTCATTTTGGTACCACTATTTTCTATTGGATTTACTTAGTCCAAATGAATTTACTAAACTCAACTTGATGAGTTTCATACTTTCATTTAGATCGTGAGAAGCCTCATTAGCAACTGTAGGTTACCTCCTCTGAGTGATTCCCCATGATGCAATAGAGACGTTTTAATTTAGTTGTAGTTGTTGTTTTGCGATTTTTGTTATTAAATTTTGAGTTCTTATATTTTGAATGTTTTTGGAGGTGATTTTTATCTTGGTTGATTTTAGTTTCGGTTTTGCTTTTGCGGCTATCCTAGCAGTTTTGGTTTTCATGCAGGGTGACTTCGTTGTTTAGCATGCAAGTTTGTATTTTGGTTATACATGCAAGTGAGTAAGTACAATAACGTACTAAAAAATTACAGGAAACCAAAAATGCAGGTAAATAAATCACAATAAATGCGTACCTGGATGGTCTTCCCGTCATCTGCAACTAAAACTCAAAATGCATGTAAGGGCATTTTATGTAAAGCGAAAAAATAAGGTTCCTAGATTATATCTTGGTGAGTCGTTATTGGTTTGATTAAGGATGATTTTATTAAGCAAAACAAAGCAAGTTTAGTATACCTCTGAGGTATTCAACAAGTCAGGAGAAAAAGGCAGGTCCATGCTTTCCCCTCAACAGCCGGTGAAAAGTTTCAAGCTCATTTAAACTTATTATGTTGCTTAATAATCCATCTTATAAATATTTCTAGTGTTCAATGAAAGGAGATGTTTAAATTATCCCTAAGAATGAATGATTATCATTCATCCTTGAATTCGAGAATTATGCAGGTGAAGATCCTTAAAGGGGCAAGTTAGTGTTATTAAGACACTTAGCCAATTTTGGTTTTAGCTTAGGCTTGTAGTGTTCAATATCTATTTACATGCACTTTTCTAATCCCATTTAATGAAATTTGATTTATCATAGGTCACTACTAAGCACTTAAGATCTTAGTGGATGTCTTAGTCTTTTTGAAAGAGATTAAATTTTAAGTGATAATAATTCATCATCAAACATTTGAATGTCACTTGAACACACGATAGGGGTATTACATTAGTGATTTATAAACACCTAAAACAATACCCCTAAGTCTAAGATTATTTAATTTGGTAAACTCCCAAATTTTAATTTTCTAGGAAATTTCAAATTTATCCTTTAATTGGAAAAAGTGAGATTGGTTTCTACCAATTAATCCCTTGTATTTCAATTATCCAAATATATTAATTTAAATCAAAGTTTGCCCATTTCCCTTTCTTGAATTAAGCGTAAATGTTAATAAGGCTAAATTTCTAAATTTACACTTTTGCCCCTAAGACTCTATCACTTCATAATTCATCAAATTTAATTCAAATGACTTAAAAATTTTCATCCTACCTCATTCATGGGTCAATTAAGACATCGGCGGAGAAAATGTGATTTTTCAAATTTTAATTTAATTTATATATTTATTTATATGCGAGAATGGGATGTTTTAAAGAAAATTCCATAACTTCACCAAAGCAAAGCCTAATCACTTGAAATTTTTACAAGTGGTAGACTTAGACTAGAGAAACACTTGGGCCAAATGACAAAATCTCTCGAGTTCCATTTTAATTATTAAAATTATTTTAAATTATGGGGTATTAATTAATTATGAAAAATTTTAAAAGTGGAAAATTTAGTTTTATATTTTTATTAAATCTTTATGAGGTCAAGGAACCCAGAGAAATAAATTTTACATTTTTTCTGATTTTTTTAAATTATTAGATATTTTTAAGTGAAAGATTAAGAAAAATTCTTTTTTAGCCTTTAAAAATTATTCTAATATTTAAAATTCAATATCTTCACTTAGAAAATTAGGAAAAATATTCGAATTGTTCCTAAGTGCTTAGGAAACAATTTAAAACATCTCCATGAATTTTATTAATTTTGTGATTTTTATTAATTTTATTTATTTAAATATTAAAATAGGCTTCAATAATGAAGTTTTTATTTTACTAACAACTTTATTTTGTAGAAAATTCCTATAATCATAGAGAACTCTCAAAACTAGTTTTTATAAATATTTAAGTTACTTTTTAATAATTAAAAATCATTTAGAGTTAAAAATGCTATTTAAACAGAAAATCAAGTTAAGCTATCAAATGAGCTCCAAATATTTTGAAATTTTTTTGAGGAGTTGTCTGAACTTTAAATCACAATGTGGAATCAAAAGCAAGTTATTTAGATGTTTAGTTTTCTTGAATTAATTTTCTTTGTGTTTTAGGATTTTGTGAGATTTAAGTATGTTCTTAATGACTCATCCCATGAAAAATTTTCTAAAGGGTTCTCTAGTCGCAATAAACCTTCCAAAATTTCTTTGGATTTTTCTAAGCAACATGCTAATTATTATGATTTATTTATGAAAATAATAGACATAAAATTGAAAAATATGGATCTATTTCTAGAGGTCTTCTATGACCTTGAAAGAATCAGAGAATATCCCCCCAAGACAGAGGCAACAACTTGCCAAAATATCAAGCCATGGAGAAATGTCTACATCCATGGAGAGTTAAAATAATCAAATCAGAATTAAATTATTTAAAAATTAAAAATTCATCAAATAAACTTTAAACCATTTCCACATTGTTCTCCTCTGTTCACTAAACATTAGGATATTGTTATTTTATTTTTGTAATTTTTCTAGACCAAGATATGAATTTTTGAAGTTATGAAGCATTTTTTGAATTCTTTAATTCCCTATTTTGCTACTTAAACACATGACGCCGCGTCATCCTCGGCATCTCCGAAGCCCCACACAGCGTCTTCTGATTGGGCACCACCATCTGAGTCAGCCTGCACTTTATGGACTCCACTCCCATCCGGTGCAATCAAAGCCCTCCATTTGATATACGCGCGATCCAATAGTTTTTGTCATCGTCCCCAAATAGGCTAACCCAAGAACCGTTCACACTAAAACCTTAAGATCTCCCTCTAGAATCAACCAAATCTCCTTGGGTTTGATCCTATGGACTCATCTAAGGAAGACAAACACATCTATACGGTAAACATGCCATTAAATCAACTCTAATTAAATAGAGAATGAAAATAGGCTTGGGAAGAGGGGGAGTTCAATACCTTTTCTCTGAGAAGGGAAGCTTCAATCAGAGGTGCTCATCATGTTCATGGAGGTCCAAGGAGGCTAGGGATTTATCCTCTGGTCGTGGTGAAAGGTCTAGACCCAAATTTGATCAAGGTCGATTTTGGGTGTTGATCAAAGTCTAGTGTAGAGGCTCTCTGTGAGGGGGGTTTGATGGGGTTTTGTCTTCTTTCACTATGGTGAAGGTGTGGGTGAGCTTAATTTGATTTTTGTGTATAGTGGAGGTGTGGAAAGTTCTGTCCTATCTCTGACAAGGATTTGACCTCAAAAGTTGAACTCCTGCAAGGGGAATTAGGGCAAGGAAGTGGTTAGGTTGAACTTAAGAGGTTTCAAAGAGGCTATGGGAGGAATTTAAAGGGGTTTCTAGGAGAAAATTTTAGCACCTCTCTCTTTTTTATTAAGGGAGCTCAGGGACTGGTCATGGGTGTAAAATGGTGCTTAGGTGGAGGGCTGAGGAGCCCTTAAGAGAAATTGGGATGAGGTGGGCTCTATGGTTAAGATTGGGTTTAATTCAAGGGTGGTTTCTCTTGTTTGGCCATTTTCAACCATAAAGGTGGCTGGTCAGCTAGAGAGTGGTCACCTCTTAGCTCAGGAAGGTCAGGGGTGGCTAATGATGATTAACTCCTTATGGGAATCAATGATGGAGGAGATTTTTTGGTTAAGGCCTAAAAAATAGAATGAATCCATTAGCTTGGGGATCCATTGGTTCTTAACATGATTTGGTGGATTTTAAGTGGTTCAGCTTGGTCCTTAGGATGATCTTAGTGGCTGTGGAGTCACAAATTTGGTGACTTTAGGGTGGTTAGGACAATTTTGGTGTATGTTCAATTTGGGTCCAAATGGAAAAACGTTGGGTTTAGGTTTTGGTAGCCATGAATTCAAGCCTAAATTATTGATAAACATTGTGTATATGATTGTAATGAAGCTATTTGGTGAAGGATTGAAATGATTTTGAGTTCAATTAGGGGTTCAATTTGAAGGATTTTGGAAATTTGGTCACTTTGGGCTTGTTGGGCTAGACTTGAGTCTAGATTGGGCTAAGTTGGGGATAAGTCCAAATTGATTATTGAAAATGTTCAATAACAATATCATGAGAGTTTTCAACTTAAATTGAGTGCCAAATTTGGGGCCATGGCATTCAATTTGTTAAAATTTGGACACATAGCCAATTTGGAGCAAATTTGGGGATTCTTGGACTTGGGTTAAAAGTAAATGAAATTTAGGATTTACCAAGGCTAATTTAAGGTCAAATTTGATGTGTAGGATTTTTATGAAGAGTTTAAGATTCAAATTGAGGCCAATGGACTAGGTCATGCAATTTGGTGAGATTAAGTCATGTAGCCAAAATTGGGGGTTTAACCTAGATGAAAATTAGGCTCAAAGAATGGGCTAATTGATCTTAGATTTTATTTAAATTGATCATTAGAAAGTTTAATTTAAGTTAAGGATTGAAATTGGAGAAAATTGCGACCAAATTGATGGACATTTGAGGTAAATTTGGGGAAATTGGGCCTTTAAAGGTAATTTGGGGATTTTGGACAAAATGATCAAATTGGTCAAATTGGGTCCAATTGTGGGGGTAAAAATGGGTTTTGGAAACATTTGGAGTGATTTTGGAGGTTTTGGGTAAGTTTGGGGTGCCAAGGGTATTTTTGTAATTTTAGCAATTTTGGGGGTATTTTGGTAAATATGGCATTTTTCGGTAGTTTTAGGTAAATTGGGTATTTTCAAAAGTTTTGAAATGATTTTTGTATAAAGTTGGATATTTTGGATGAATTTGAGGATTTTGACCAAATTTAGGGCTCCAAGGGTATCTAAGTAATTTGGGGGATTTTGGGACAAAAGGCCAAGTTGAATATTTTGGTTATAATTGAGGAGCTAAACACCATAAATGAGCTATGGACCAATGGAGAACTCTTTTTGGTCCTCTATGTACTGGTCTTAGCTAAATCCTAGCCTAGGACTAGTGGATTTAGGAGACCATCTACACGAGTCTCCAAAACGATCAAGGGACAAAAGTTAGGAAAATTTGGGTTTAGGGTTGTGAGTGATTGTGAGTGAGAGTGAGTGCGTTAGCTCCAAAAAAACACCCATAGTCAAACCTAAGGGCAAGCAGTCCTATGGGAACTCATCTTAAGCTCCCCCATGATCCCACCTACTAAGTGTTAGAGGTTAGGACCAATATGTGGAACTTCAAGTTGAGCAAGGAAGAGGGTAGAATTTCTAATGGTGAGGGTTTCTTTTCTAGATTTCTAGAAATAGTCAACAAAAAATTCCTATGGTTAGACCTTAGGCTACTAAAGAGGAAAAAACTAAACCTCAACCAATTGTGAGTTCAACAAATGGACCCCCAATAGGTGTGGTGTGCTGGGCAAGCAGACCACACATATTAGCATTGACCGACGAGATCAACAAAACCAATACAAACTTCTAGTTCAATAGACATAGACGGAGTGTAGAATTTGAGTGAGCTATTTGTTTACCGTAGGGAATTAGCAAGTGAATATTTGATTGAAGTCAAGAAGTAGAAACTCGCTGGGTACTAGAGAGTGGATTTGAGTTATCAAGTTTCAGGTATTTATAGAGAGTGGGAATCAGTATGCAAGTGCTTACCCCGAGGTGAGAATTGAAATTTAGGTATTGATTCTAAAAAGAGAGTTGGAATTTAGGGTTCAACTTCAAAAGAAGGTAATAAGAAGTTAAGGACTGATTCCAAAAATGAGAATTGAATGTTATTGATCAATCTCAAAAGAGAGTCTGAAGTTAGGGACCGACCTTGAAAGGAGGGAATCAGAAGTTAAGGACTGATCCCAAAATGAGAATTGAAAGTTACAAAGAGTTTGGGTGTTGAACCAATAGATATGTGTTATGTGAAAAGGATGAAATTGTTGAGGAAGATATGTGAAATTTTGTGAGATTTAGTGCAGACAAAGATAGTCGTGCTGCGTGAGAAAAGTGTAAGAGACCTTGAAGTCGAGAGAATCGACTCAACAAATTAGTTTTATTTTCTTGTTGTTTTTATCATGTTTAACTTTCAAATTATGTTTCTCAAAATTTAATTTTTGTGGGTTAATTAATTTTCAAAGGAGTGTTTTATTTGAATTTTATTATTAAGTTTTTATTGTCTTGTTCATTGTTCATTATAGTTTGGAACCAACGTATGGCTCCGTGGCTTTTATCCATTGCACAAAAGGGAAATTGAGCAAACAGACAAAATTTTTGAAAAAGATTTCATTAATTTGCTCCAATATGTGTTACAGATTGAGTGTAGGCCAGAGTCTCAAAAAGTACAGTTATGCTGACCGCATCAAAGTACGTCCAAAAATATCCTATGCCAAGTACATATCATAGGATGAGCATGTCTAATCCGTTGTAAGTGAAATAGGAATCCTCTGAGTGTCTATCTTTAGTGAGGAAAGCTCCAGATCGAGCTGACCTTCTAAGCCATGCTCCAGGACAGGAGTTCCCTTTGCATGTGCTTATAGGTGCAACCCTCTCATAGCTCGTACGACAGTACTTCTTCTAGTTTTGGGTTTGGTCGGAATCCATATGACATTTTGTTGTCATCCATTCTACAGAAAGTCACGGACACCATGCGGTGTCGCACCCCTGGAATGCAATGTTTGGCGACGTCTGCTCCGTTTCCTTTAAGAACTTATACTGAACCAATGGGTAGCAGAATTTCCACCGAACCTCTAAATTCACAAGGGCCTCCTCACAACGTCATGATGGTCAATATGCGAAGGTATGCAGTCTCCTTCATCATATATGTTGATAATGCAGCTGTTAGGAATACATTCAGCTGACAGTATGCTCCATCAGACCATTCTTTTAATCATCCACTTTATCATGGGAGGTTATGGGTCCACCTGATCGCATCTCAAAATCTGAATAGGATTTCCTTGTCTATCGTTAGTAAAGTTGTAACAGCAACCACTCTATATAGTGATCCTAACCTTTCCTCACATTCACTTTCTTGGCTCAGGATAGGTTCTTTCCATTAGTAGGCCTGCTCGACCTCTATCTCTTAAGTAAAAAATGCAGTCAAGAATATTTCATTCATCGCTTTCAGAGAAGACCTTGGAGTATAGCTCCAATCCTTCTAATATGTTGATGGATCTTCCTTGCACTTCTTTAATGAATTCGAAGTCGCTTTTGCTTACCTTGCTCATCTTGTAGTATTTTGTGGTATTGATGCTTGGTGGCTACGGTTCCCTCATTTCAATGTTGACAGGAATCCAATCCGGTGTTGCCTCTATCTGCAACGGAGTGTATGACTCTATGTCTAACAAGATATATGACTCTATACCCAACGGGGCATATGGTTCTGCATCCATTGAGTAATCAACGATCTAAAATCTATCATCATAGGATAAGTATTCCTCTAAAGGACTGTAGCACTCAAGTTGGAGGACAATGCAGTCCGAACACTCCATGAATGCCCTTGTGGCTGACGTACATGCAGGTATCTCAGTGTTGCAGGCCGGGCAACTCGTACAAAGAACATCTGAAGCTGGTAGTATTTCCATCTTTGTAGCAAATACTAACTCATCGTGTATAGCACGCAGGCTGGAAGAGGTCTCTCACATGCCTGGATCATAGATATCTACTTCAGGGTAGGGTTGGGCAAGTTCTCTGCCTCTTTTTGGCGTCTCCTCTCCTCACGTAGGAAAGCCCTATGTTTTCAGCGGCTTGCGTTTCTATGTTGAGTCCTCTGTAGTGGTGCATTTGGAAGTCTTTCATTATTGGCAGTGACTAGGCCTCCGGTCGGCGTATAGTTCCGCTAAAGGGCGTTCATTTATTTCATTACTGTCATTTTTTAGGCTGGTACAACAAGAGGGATCTCAATATTAGCAGGGGTCTGATGGTTCATCAGGGAAGTAGCAAATGCTCTGAAATTCAGCAATAAACAGTGGAAAGAGACAACTTTTGCATATAATAGAGGGAGCATGTATGATTGCAAACCTTACTCGAAAAACTCACCTCATTCAGAGGAGGGGTGGTGTTGAGGATGTCGTCTGGAGTGGATTCAAGGTTTTGTAAGGAGGTAGCGGGCTCCAGAGTAGGAGAATTAGGATAGTTATGCCGAGTGCAGACACTGACATTGGGAGAAAACCATTTGCCTATATTTTATACAATGAATCTGAGAGACGACTTTTAAACTTCAAATGGTAGTACGGCCTCAGACCCGTATACGAGCATGTAGGGTCTGTACTTAGTGGGAGTCCTGAACGTTATCCGATAAGCCAACATAGCTTGTAGTAACTTGTTGTGCCAAACTCTTTTATTTTCATCTAGTGTTTTTTTTCAAATCTATACCAATGACTTGTTGAAGGCTTCAGCTAGGTCATTTGCTCTAGGATAGTAAATTGTGGAGTATCTCCAATCTATCTCGTGCCATTTGATAAAATTGTTGATTTTGGTGCTTTTAAAGGTTGTCCCATTATCAGAAATTATTCTTTGCGGTACTCCAAAATGGTAGGTAATTTGACTTTTGAAGAAGTGGAGGACGTCTTGTGTCGTAACCTCTCGTAATGGTACTGCCTCTACCCATTTGGAGAAATAAACTTTAGCAGCAAGTATAAATTTGTGTTTGTTGGAAGGACCTATTATGTTCGTTGCCCAATACTCAAATGGCCACGAGGCAATGTTTTAGTGTAGCACATTCAGAGGTTGGTGTAAGACCGCCCCATGCACCTGACTTTGATGACATCTTCTGGCTGTATCTCTACCGTTGGACATCATTTTTGGCCAATAATATCCAAGCCTTTTGATCTTCAGTTTCATCTTCAGCCCTGATTGGTAAGTTCCACACGATCCGACATGTACTTCTTTGACAATATTATGTGCTATTATTTTTATTAAACATCGTAGCCACATCTAGTCGAACGATCTTTTGTAGAGAACGCCTCCCACTAAGGCGTAAGACATAGCCCTTTTTGTAATGTGATGTGCTTCAGACATGTCATCCTGTAGCATTCCAGTATGCAAATATTCTATTATTTGCTTGTGCCAATATTCATTTATATCCGCAACTGTAATTATTGTTTCTTCTTCTTTCTTGAATTTGTGTAGGGTTTCGAGGCCGATCTGAGACAAAACTTATCTTCCTTATACTATAAAATCAATGAAATTCTCTGAGGGACTGTACTTATCGTCAGCATGAGCATTATCTCCCCTAGGAATCCGGTAGAAAGTTATATTGGGAATCTGCTCCAGTAACTTCATTGTGTATCAGTGATATTTTGTTAGTCTTAGTTTCAAAATCTTCTTTTATTCAGCGACTTTTTGGATGACGAGCTGTGAGTCGCCATAGATGGAAATATCAATTATATCCATTAAGATTGCTACCTCTAATTCGGTGATTAAGGAAATATATTCTGCTTCGTTGTTGGTACATGGCTCTATCAAGTGGTATGAGAACCTCAACATACCCTTATCTAGCGTGATAAAGATCAACCCAATACTTGCTTTGCTTGGTATAACTGTGTCTGATCCTTTGTCCTTTCTCGCTGATGAAGCTCCGTCGAAGTACATTTTCCATTGTTGCACATTGGATAATTCTATTTGTAGTACCTATTCATCTGGTAGTTCATCATTAAGAGGGGACCCAGCTAGAAGTGGGTGTGCAACAAGGAAGTCTGCTAAAATCTAACCCTTCATAGCACAGAGAGGAACAAAATTTATATTAAATTGCAATAAGATCAACGACCATCTTGCTACATGTCTAGAGAGCGTTGGTCGGGTCATCAAATATTGGAACGGATTAACTTTTGAAATTAGGGTAATTTTATGAGAGAGCAAGTAATGTCTAAGTTTTTTGATCGACGAAAAACAATGCTAGACAATGCTTCTCAATAGGTGTATACCTTATCTCTATCAGTATTAGGTGGCGACTCAAGTAGTAGAGTGTGTTTTCTTTACCCTTGTCATTGACTTGGGCTAAGAGGGCTCCAAGAGAGTCATCTAAGGCCGCAGTATAAAGTATCAAAGGTTTCCCTGGGATAGGGGCTTCCAAGACAAGAGGTGCCATTAAATATTGCTTAACATCCTCAAAGGCCCGCTGACATAAGTTCCCTTGGAAGGAACGTAATTATCCCAATGTTTTAGGAGGAGGCATTTCCATGATATCTTTAATTTTATATGGATTGATCTTCATTTCCTGATGACGGACAATGAATCCTAGAAATGTTCCGGAGATAAAGCTAAAGGCGCACTTTAAAGGATTCATTTTAAGGTCATATCGTCGTAATCGTTCAAACACGATCCTCAAATAGTACAAATGGTCTATTTTTTGTTTACTTTTGATGAACAAATCATCCATGTAGCATTCCACTTGATTGTAAATGAGATCATAAAAAATCTTTGTCATTGCACGTTGATATGTAGCAGAAAATCTCGATAGGTGTTTTGAAGGCTGTAAGTGTTGTATCTTCAAAAGCCATCTTGATTTGGTTTTATCCCAAAGATCTGTACATAAAAGAGAAGATTTCATGTGTAGAAGCAATGTCCACCATCATTTCAGGCATTAGTAATAAGAATTCGTTTTTTAGACCCGCTTTGTTCAAATCCCTGAAGTTGACACAAACACGGATTTGTCCATTTTTCTTCTTAACTAGGACAATGTTAGCTAACCAGGTAGGGTATTGCTCTTCTTTTACAAAGTTAGCATCTATTAATTTCTACACTTCAGAGATGACTTGTTTCTCTATTTTGAGGTGCATTGTTTTGGGAGCTTGTTTCACTAGGGTCTTATCTTTCTCTGCACCGAGTTTATGAACTATAACCTCTATTGACAGTCCTGACATTTCATGATAGCTCCATGTGAAGCAAGCTTTGAATTCCGTTAGCAATTTGATCAGGTGTAAAGATTCTTCATCGTTGAGTAGAGAACTTATAAATGTAGGTCGGGGTTGTTCTTCAGTCCTGAGGTTAATTTCCTTTAATTCATCAATAGTTGATTTAATTTCCTCCTCAAATTCTGGTGGAGCATCTTCATCGTCCATATCGAGGTAATCCCCTTCCAATTCACCAGTAACAACCATATAAAATTCTAAATCATCGACTGATCCGACTGCACCAAATTTGAGACCCTCTTTAGAGTTAGGAGTTTGACATTTAACATTCCATAATTTTTCAAAAAGTTGTAATTTATCGTTTGATATTTGTTTTGGCAAATGTCCCTACTAAATTAACTTTTGTACGCAAGTAAAAAATAACCAAAAGGCAATTCTATTAATTCATTAGGATTGTCATCAAAATTTACATGATTTTCAAGATCAGTAGAGGTAGAAGCACGATAAAACTTGATCGACTTTGAACCAGCGCTACAGACTTCCTTGATCTGTAAACTCTTGACCTTTTGAGGGAGAATCGGAGTAAGGGTCTAGTGTTCACATAGTGGTTTATCCGATCATACATCGTCTCATATTCACTTTTCTCCGTACTTCTAAGGGTATCTCATACTGAGATTTCTTCTTTTTTGTCATCATTATTTTATCTATGGAACTGTCTTCATTACCAATATTGATGGTTGGCTTAGTCTGTTCAACAATTAAATTGGTTTTTCCTTGTCCACGTCCCCGGCCTCGACCTCGGGTGCGCGAAGTAAAAGCACCTCCACCAACTTGTTGCAAAAGAGTGGTGGAAGATTGCTGAAGCGGAGTTGAATGGCCTCCTCTTTTTGATTTTTCTGAATTTTCATTTTTATTTGTGACAATTTTGTAAGAGAAGATAGTTTTCTTCGGAGGCTCATAATAGGCATCATCTTCATTAATACCAACTTCATGAACAAAGAACGATTGTAGATCTCCTTTGATGCAATGTTTGTGTCCTTCTTTGTGGTACTTAATGCATTGGTGCAAAGACGATGGAAACATGTTGTGCTCGTGAATCCACGGTCGAACTAGTAGAGTTATGAAAGAGGTCTCAGCGTCGATGTTGATACACCTAAAATATATAGTGTTTTTTTAGACACATTTTTATACCTTTTTTTTAAATATTGCACTTTAATGGAAAGTATTTTTGTATTTTTCTTGCAGATATAGGTACAAAGGGTGAAAAATGCTTAAAAGAGTGAAAAATGATCAAATTTGGAGCAAAAAGATGAAAAATGTGCAAAAGTGTTTTGTCACCTAAGTGCCAGAAAGTCTTATTTAAACTTTAAGTTATCTTATCTTATTTTATTTTATTTTGTTTATTTTATTTTATTTTATTATATGTTAGTGTATGCGTAGTTTAGGTTCTGAAGGATGCCCTAAGATTTTGAGTAAGAAGGAACTACTAGAAAAATCACAAAAACCAAAAAAATTATAAATTTTGAAAAATCCAAAAAAATTACAGAAATGGCAGACCAAAATAATCAAAATGCTGCAATTCATCAAGAGTTTAGACCTTTATAAGATTATGCCAACCCTAATGTAGATGAACTTCATTGTAGTATTCAAAAACTGAATGCAGTGGATATTCATTTGAGCTTAAACCTGCTATTATCCAAATGGTATCAAATAATCAGTTTGGGGGATCACCAATTGAAGATCCAAATTTACATCTTGCCAATTTTCTAGAATTGTGCGCTGCATTTAAATCTAATTATACATATTTTAATCAGTTTGAAGGGGAATCTATTTATGAATCATGGGAAAGATTTAAAGAACTCTTAAGAAAGTGTCCACACCATGTTGTATTAGATTGGTTAATAATTCAAACTTTTTTAATAATTTAGTTGGATCTCTTAGATCAATTATCGATGTCGCTGCTGGTGGTTCATTGATGTCAAAAAAATTTTATGATTCTTATGCTTTAATTGAAGAAATTGCTACCAATAATTTTTAATGGCCTTCTGAGAGGGTTAATTCTTAAGAAAGTTGCTAATATTCATGAAACTGATGCATTTACCATGCTAGCAAATCAAGTTGCTGCAATTTTAAGGAAGTTTGACCTATTTGGAATGAATTTTTCTCAACCAATTTACAAGATTGAAGAGAATTCATTAAGTCAAATGATATATTCTCAAGCAGCATTACAAACTTTGAATGTCATAAATAATAAGCAGAATAACCCATATTCAAATTATTATAACCTAGGTTGGAAGAACCATCCCAACTTTAGCTGGAATAACAATTCAGGTGGTAATAATCATCATTGAGGGAACAACCAAGGAAACCCATTGAGAAACTGAAACAAACAAGGGAATAATAATTATAGATTTGCTTATCCTACAGGTTTCAATAGTAATACACAGTTTAAGGAGAAGAAGTTGTCTATAAACGAAGTTGTGTTACAAATGAGAAATCAATTACAAGTCAAGGAGCTAAAATTAGAAATATTGAGAATCAACATGGGAAAATAGCGAATTCATTAAGTAATAGATCCCAAGGAACACTTCCTAGTACTACTCAATCAAATCCAAAAGACCAAAATAAAGAACAAGCAAAAGCCGTTCAACTTAAAAGCTGAAGAGAGTTGGAAGGTTGGGTTCAAAAAGAAATTAAAGTAGACAAAGAAGAAATTGAAGAATCAAAAGAGGAAACTCCAAAAGATTCTTAGGGACCTATTTCACCACTTAAACTTAATTTGGAAAAACCACCACTTCCATTTCCTTAGAGACTTTGTTAGCAGAAGTTGGATAAAAAATTTTCAAAATTTTTAAAAATATTTAAGAAGCTTACAATTAGTATTTCATTTGTTGAAGCCTTAGAAGAAATGCTGAGCTATGTAAAGTTTATGATGGATATTATCAACAAGAAAAGGAAGTTAAAAGATAATGAGACTGTTGCACTTAGTGAGGAGTGCAGTGCGATAATTCTGAAGAAGCTTCCTTAATAGCTTAAAGATCATGGTAGCTTTACAATTCCATGTGCCATAAAAGACAGATTTTATGGGAAAACTTTATGTGATTTAGGTGCAAGCATTAACTTTATGTCATTATCAATATTTAGAACATTGGGATTAAGAGAAATAAACCCTACTACTGTAACTCTACAATTAGCAGATCATTTGATAACTTACCCCTGAAGGAGTTATAGAAGATGTCCTAGTGAAAGTAGATCAATTTATCTTTCCTTTTGATTTTATTGTGCTAAATATGGAGGAAGATAAAAAAAATACCAATCATTTTGGGGAGACCTTTCCTAGCCACAAGAAAAGCAATGATAAATGTGCAGAAAGGGGAACTAACAATGCGTGTAAATGATCAAACTGTTACTTTTAACATTTCAAAATCAATGAAATACCCTTAAGGATGGATGTTATAAGATATCTAAGTGAATGCCATTTTAGAACTACTTATGAAGAAAAATCTGAAGAAAAATATTTGGAACACAAGCAGAAGAGGAATTAACATAATGTGAAGATCTTTTAAAGTAAAATTCAAACTATGTTCCAGAAAGTTTTGAAGTTTTTGACACGATAGACAAAGATAAAACATTTTGTCTATCCATTAAAAAACCTCCAGAACTATAATTGAAGTTACTTCCTGGTCATTTAAAATATGCCTTTTTAGGAGAATCCTCTACATTACCAGTTATAATTTCCATGAAATTAACAATGGAAGAAGAAGAAAGGTTGATGAAAATTTGAAAAAAATTAAGAAAGACTTTGG
This sequence comes from Phalaenopsis aphrodite, assembly GCA_003013225.1. Classification (NCBI taxonomy): domain Eukaryota; kingdom Viridiplantae; phylum Streptophyta; class Magnoliopsida; order Asparagales; family Orchidaceae; genus Phalaenopsis; species Phalaenopsis aphrodite. The sequence goes on along the minus strand of NEWO01000192.1, from coordinate 1,082,960 downwards.
ATGGAAAATTGATAATATTAAAGGAATCAATCCTTCAATTTGTATGCATAAAATTCATATGGAAGAGAACTGCAAACCTAGGGCTGATCTGCAAAGGAAATTGAATCATATTATGAAAGAAGTTGTAAAGAAAGAAATTTTAAAGTGGTTAGATGCTGGAACTATTTACCCTATTTAAGATAGTGCTTGGGTTAGTCAGATTCACTGTGTTCCTAAGAAAAATGGAGTAACTGTAACTGTAAATGAACATAATAAGTTAATACCTACTAGACAAGTTAGATGGTGGCGAATATGTATTGATTATAAAAAATTAAATCTTGCCACTACAGAAGATCATTTTCCATTACTCTTTATAGATCAAATGCTTGATAGAGTAGCTGAGCATAAATAATTTTATTTTCTGGATGGATATACTGATTATCACCAAATTCAAAAATCTCGTGATGATCAAGAGAAAACAACATTTACAGGTTTTTATGGTACTTTTGCTTTTAGAAGAATGCCCTTTGGTTTATGTAAATCCCTCAGCTACATTTTAAAGATGTATGAAGGCAATTTTTTGTGATTTAATTGAAAAAGGGATTGAAGTATTCATGGATGACTTTTCAATATTTGGAACTTCATTTGACTCATGTTTATAACATTTATCCAAAGTTCATAAGCGCTGTGAAGAAATAAATTTAGTCCTTAACTGGGAAAAAATATAATTTATAGTAGCAAGATGAATTGTATTAGGACATCAAATATAAGAAAATGGTATGGAAGTAGATCCTGTTAAAATTCAAGTGATCGCTAATTTACCTTATCCAACAAATGTAAGGGAAATTAGGAGTTTTTAAGGACTTGTTGAATTCTAGAGGAGATATATAAAAGGCTTTTTAAAGATTGCTAAGCCTTTATGCCATTTACTTGAAAGATGTAATTTTTAATTTTTATGAGGAATGCCTAAAAGCTTTTAAGTTATTAGAAGAAAAACTAATCACTGCACCAATTATTGATGCAAGTGATTATGCTATTGGAGCTGTTTTAGGACAAATATATGATAAAATTTATAAAGTTATTTACTATGCTTGTAAAACTCTTAATGAAACTCAAATTAATTATACAACAACTGAAAAATAGTCATTAGCAATAGTATATGCATTTGATAAATTTAGATCATATTTAAGTGGAACTCATTGTATAATGCATATAGATCATTCTACTATTAAGTATTTAATGAAAAAGATGGATGTTAAACCTAGACTTATAAGATGGATTCTTCTTTTGCAAGAATTTGATTTTGTAATAGTAGATCGGAAGGGGATTGCAAATAAAGTTTTTGATCATTTGTCCAGGTTTGAATTAGAAAAACTACGCTGTTTTGAAAATGAAATTAATGAACAGTTTCCATATGAAAAATTGCTCACTGTAAATGAGTGGCGTGTTCCGTGGTATGCCGACATTATGAACTATATTTTTAGTGATCTTAAACCCTTTGGAATGACATACCAACAAATGAGGAAATTTATTTCTGAAGCTAAGACTTATTTTTGGGATGACCTATATTTATATAAATAAGGAAAGGATCTGATCATTCGAAGATGTGTACCATTAGAAGAAAATTATGAAATTATCCAAAAATGTCATAATTCTGATTTTGGGGGACATTTTGGTGTTGATAAAACAACACACAAAATTCTACAATCTGAATTTTATTGGCCTACAATATTTAGAGATGTTAATGCTTATACCAAAACTTATGATAGATGTTAAAGAGTAGGCAATATTTCTAGAAGAAATGATATGCCCCTAAATTATATGCTAGAAGTTGAAATATTTGATGTTTGGGGATTAGATTTCATGGGACCATTTATACCATCTTTCAAAAATTTATATATTTTGTTAGCAGTGGACTATGTATCCTAATTGATAGAAGTTGTTGCTTACCTCGATGTGATGCTCAAAGTGTTGCAAAATTTTTGGAAAGACTTTATTTTTTAGATTTGGAATGCCAGAATTTATCATTACTGATGGGGGAAGTCATTTCAGAAACGCCATAATGGAGAAATTATTACAGAATATCATTAAAATCATAGGATTGCTACTGCTTATCATCGTCAAATAAGTGGTTTGACTGAATTATCTAATCGCGAAATTAAAAGAAATATGGAAAAATCTGTGAATCCAACAAAAATGGATTGGTCAGTCAAACTTGACTATGCTTTGTGGGCTTATAGGACTGCATACAGAACTCCTATAGGAATATCCCCATATAGGCTAATTTTTGGAAAAGCTTGTCACTTACCAGTTGAACTTAAGCATAAGGCATATTGGGTGATTAAAGAGTTCAATTATAATTTGAAAGATGTTGGTGAGAAAAGATTGTTACAATTAAACGAGCTTGAAGAGATAAGGAATGAATCTTATGAAAGTGTCAAAACTTATAATGAAATGATAAAGATGTTACATGATCAAAGGATTGTTACTAAAAATTTTCAGCTAGGGCAATAATTTTTCTTATATAATTCAAGGTTAAGATTATTTCCAGGCAAAAGTAAGTCCAGTTGGATGGGCCAATTTATTGTGATTAAAGGTTATCCTTATGGAGCTGTATATATTAAAGATCCTAAGTCTGAGAAAATATTTAAAGTTAAGGGACATAGACTGAAACCTTATTTTTTAAGGGATCAGCATAAGTTTAACGATGGAATGATGTTGTGTTAACCGGAGTAAGCACTGGTTACGTCGGGCTGACGACGTAAAACCAAGCATTTTGTGGGAGGCAACTCATAGTTATCAGTGTGTTTTTATTTTAATTGTTGTTCTATGTGTGATTAAGAAAATTTGGGGCAGTATTTTTGAGACTATTATGTGTTAGTATTGATCTTAAGACTTTATTTAGTGATCTAGAGATGTTAAAATGAGAATTTGGATGTTAAGTTGACTAGTGCAAAAATGTGCAATGGCGCTTAAGCGGTAAATCCGACACTTAAGTGTGACAGTTTAAAAACATGGGCAAAATTAATATTCTAGGAGAAAAAACCAACTATAAGTTTGAAAAAAATGTGCCAAGTTAGTTTCTAAACGTGTCTAGGAGTTATTGGAAGGATTTAGGCCTATAAATAGAAGGGTTTAGTGAAGAAACTTTACCCCGGATCATTTCTAGCCATAAAGTCTAAGAGAGAGAGATTTTAAGATGATGTCTTCATAGGAGATGGATTTGAAGAAGGAGGAGACCATGAGGAAGAAACTCATTAGTCAAAGTGCACAAGAGATGTATAACGGTTTCTTACCCGTTACTATTGATAAGATGTCAGAGAAGATCAACAAAATTGAAAATACCATGTCCATACTAATGAGAAAGGTATTGGAGATTCATGCACATCTTGAGTATATTGGATGGCAATTGAAAGCGCAATTTAGCCACACTAGTTATATAGAGGAAGTAGATAAGGACATGTTTCTTAAGAAAAATTGGATTGAAAACGATTGCATTAGAGCACGTCACCACCGTCTCTTTTATCAACTTTATATTCCAGTTGCCCTATATTAAGGTTATGTTTTGTGTGTTTAAAGTCGTTGTCTTTAAGTGTTTTAGTGTTTAAGACTTGCTTTTAATGTTTGTGTTACTTAGGTGTTTAACTGTGAATGATTGTTAAGTGTTTGTATTAAAAAAAAATTATCCCATCCAAGGCTATTTGGAATGAGAACTAAATGTTTAAATGTATTTGTACTCGTTTGTGAATTAGTATAAGTTTGTTTGTGTGAAATTTTGTGTTATTTTGGCCTCAAATTGAAATAGTTATTAAAGAGAATTTTGAGAAAGAGGAGAGTTACAGGAAGTTGAAAATAGTCATTTAAGTGCTATGATACCATTTAGGGGTGGTTTACTTAGGGAAATAGTGCATTTTGCTCTAGAGAGAGAGCTAGATCTTCCCTGCCTAGCTGGTCTTCAAAACTATTCAAACTTTAAATTAACCAATGTTCTTTATAACATCTCTAGTAAAGGTAAAGAATTTTATTACTCCTATTTGACACAACACAATTTGCATACTTTCACAACAGAACTCTTATACTTATTACTGATTCAAAATAAGAAGAAAGATATTTTCATATTTAGTGCTTTTCTTCTACAAAAACTCTAGTTATCTTTTTAAAGTGTTATTGTTCTATCAAAATATTGAAAATACGAAAAATATTTAAATTTTCATTACTACAAAAATTATCTTTAGTTTAGATAATTATCTTTTTATTAAAAATGGAAAGTTTGTTGTTTAATAGTGCATATTGTGTATTCTCCCTGTGGGTTCGATATTCAGGTCTTAATCAAAAAGTCCTATATTACTTGATAATGATACGTAAACTTACGTAGTATCCCAATATATATAAATTAAAAATTAAATTATTTTTTTTCTTCAGGATCAAGTTTTTGGTTTTGTTGCAAAGTAAGGAAATATAAGCGAAATATAATCTGAATTATTGTTGTACTGTGCATAATAATTGTATCTAAGGATCCATCTTATGAAACTTAGTGGTCGTTACTAGTTCTCCAACTTTCATAAGAAATGTAATGGATCTAAGGGATCTTCCTCCCTTTTGGCTGAATTCTCTTAGCATTATTTTATTGGTCGTAAGTTCCTGAGCTTCAATATCCAAATAGGTTAATGTCTGTAGACTCATCATGTTGAGTGATGCTGCAGGATCTATTAAAACTCTGAACAACACAAATCTATGAATACTAACGGAGATGTAGAGTGGACTATTGTGGTCGGCCGTACCGAGAAACAAATCTTCATATGTGAAGGTTACCCTAGACTGTTCCTTGAACGAGCAAACTTCATTCGAGGATGTGCTGGCCAACCGGGCTAAACAAATCTCTGGGTCAAGCAAGGATGTAGCCAGAGACTCTCTCATCTCCTTTGACAGGATTAGAGTGTTTAATTTGGACGGGAACTTCCTAAGATGAGCTAGTACGTTGTGATTCATTTTATATGGTCCTCATATTTTCTCTCGATTATGTGTTTTTTCCATTGGTGGAGGTGGAGGTAGTTCTTCTCGAGTATATATTTGTTTTCCTTTATCTATTGGAGCCATTCTTGGCGGTAATACTCTCTCACTTCTTAAGTCCACTTCTGTAATTTCTCCTTCTTGAGATATCATTGTCGAATCTTTCAGTGTTTCTTCATTGTCAGAAAGATCTAAGTTGATGACAAACGGTGCACCGTGGTGCTCGAGAATTGGTTCCTCGCCTCCAGTGCTATCGTAAGAGGTATCATTGATGTCTTCTTCAATCTTATTAGCGAGTTCATTGGACTCAAGTACGAGTTGAGGATCAATATGATAATCAAGATCAAGGATAGATTAGTCAAAATTAGTTATGTTATCACCATAAATAGTTAAAACATAGTCAAAATCCCAATCATTATATTCATAAGACCCTAGAGGGGTAAAAAGAAAATCATGCAAAGTCAAGTGTTCAAGGATTTTCTTCCCTAAATCTGAAACAACTAATCTAGCAGAGGCAACCCCTATTCTACCCATTATGCTATCAATCTTTGTAGTGGTGTTCTTCTTCTTCTTTGTCTTTGACAACGATGAATAGCCTGATGAAATCTTCGCTCGGGTTTGGAAGGCTGAAGATTATGAATGGAGGCTTGTTTTGAAGCATTCTGGATTTGGTTCAATATTTTCTTAGACAATTTACTCAAGACTACATTTCATCCATCTTCTCCAATATATGCGAAAGATTTTTTTGATGCATCCTAAATTTTGTTTAGGACCCTCTTGAGCTTATCCCAAGTCGTACTCCATCCATCTTCTCCAATATATGGATCAATCAGAGAGATTGGCTCAACTGAAATCATATTTATGGAACATTTTTTAGTTTTTTCTTAAATATTCTTTCAAGATCGTTATATTCCCTTCTTTAAGGTTCTTCTCGATCCAATCGTTAAAGATGAAATATTCTTCTATAGTGTGCCCAAGCAACCTGTGGTATGGGCAACAATTTAGTTGATCTTTCTTATCGACCTCTTCCAGTTTCTTTGTATTTGGTAGTCTGAATTCAAGCTTATTCATCAGACTTTTAAACATTTTGGGTACAGCTTCATCTTTGAAAGATTACACCATTTACTATCGTTCTGCCAAAGAAATTCTTTTATTCTTTGTTCGGGATGATCCTCCTTGAGGTCGTAGCTGGTTGGACTGGATACTCTGTTTCTGAGCATGCTGCGATGATTAGAGAGGATTTTCTGGATATATATCCATTGTTTGCTTTCCTTTATTGATAGTCAATATTAATCCTGACTTCTTTTCCAATACTTTGGTTACCTTGGATTTCTCGTGAGAATCCATGTGTTTATGTGTTTGAAATAGCCCACAAACAAAAAATTATACATCCTATTCAAAGCAATAAGTCTGCTAAGTGATTTATGATGTGCCAATCCTCTAACATTCCAACACAAAAGGTTCATCATCCAAAAAAAATGGACTTACCTCTCCTTCTAGAACTTGTCATGGCCTCCTTTGTTTCATTATGAGTTCTTCTGTCTCTGAATGAGTATGTTCTTCCCTTCACACTGGTTAATTCCTGGTTACCCTTTTTCTTTTTCTTATTTTTTTGGTTTTCCATTCATCTACCAAGGCAACCTGTAATTCATCAACTAAGGTAGAGTCCACATGATAATCCTTATAAACAACCTCACTAACATCAGCTGAGAACTCTAGGGCACAGAAACAAAAGATTTTTGTGCAGTGGCTGCACTAGCTATGACCTGTACAACTAATGTTTCTTGATGACTTCCTGAGGGGCTAGCTTCATCATTGGATAAATTATCTGTCATTGCATTCAGAAGAGTATGGTGGTTAGGACTAATAAAAGTTATACTTTTGTCTACATTATCAGTCTCAATAATCAAAGCAGTATTAGTGGCCTGGTAAATTTCATCAGGACCTTTGGTGTTATACCCAGAAATGATATGATCAGAATTCTCAGCAGCAATTGCCCTTTCCTTCACAAGCTCCTCCAAATGTTCCACAGGCATATTAGTATCTTTTGGGACCCCTCAATTAGAATTCTTGAGATGACGGTGCAGTTTAAAACACTTATTATTTTTATGCCCAAACATACAGTAGTGGAAGCAATATTAAGGCTTTTGTTTAGTAATGATTTTCTGCCAATAACCATAATGTTCAGTACCAAAACATATTTCATCAAGTGCTGGGAGATTTAGGTCCCTTTCAACTAGGATTCTGGCTACTGATGGTCTAGATAAGTTGATAGTAGGAACATTCCATTTTAGGGGTTTACCCAAATCCTATCTAATATTAAACAGACCTTTATGATTGAATAAATGAAGCTTTAATTCTAGAATTTCAAACCATATAGGGACTATTGGGAGTTCCTTGGTAGGATCAAATTCAGTGGACCACTTTAGAATCTTCATAGTGTTTCCTTTAATCTATAAAACCTGCTTAGAAAAGACTCTGACATAATCATCTTCTCTTGTTAGGTGGATTAGAATGTGTTTTCCATCAATGAGGCTAACTCTCCAAGCTCCTTTAAGTTTAATTCCATCAAAGAACTTCCTTATAGCTTCCATTTTTGGATGACCTAACTGAAATGTTCCTATGAGAGTGAATTTGCAATTCTCAGTCAAGTTTTCGATATCCTCTTCATTATAAAAAATAACCATTTTTCCACTCTTCCTACTCAAAGGTTTAATGATTGGGTCAGCCACCTCATGGTTGCATTGAGGAAAAACCAAATCATTAAAATTTTTAATAGGGTCAAAGCCTTTTCCGATAACATCAGAAAAAGTAGCCTTTGCCCATTGAATATTAATGGCTAAATCCACATTGTTTTGCTCAGCCATCAACACTCCACGTCAATGGAAGAGTAACTCAACAACAACTTGAAAGAGAAAAGTTTCCGGGAATCAGAAAATCCAGAGAAGAAGCTTCCAAGGATAAAAAGAAACCCAAGGAGAAGGGAAACAAGGAGCAGAGAAGGGCTGGAGATCCCCACAAACCTTGGATAGTCCATGGAAACCCTAGTAGAGCTACCACCAAGCCAGCTGCCACCTCCATTCAATTATATATATATATAAGAAAGGAGATGCATAAATCTCCCTACATGTTGATTAAAGAGGGTTACAAGAAGGAAAACAGTTGGAGATTTATTGATTCAATACAGGAATCATAAGTCCTCTCCAAAATCAAAACAATCTATACTAACAACAAAATTTTGCCAAAGAAAAACATAGACCCCAGCTAGCATGTAATACAAAAAAACTTAAGATGGATTAGGGGAAAGGGAGATCATAGCAGGCAGGAAGCAATCACTTTAGATCTTGGTTAGCAATTCTGAAATATGGGACCTTTATCCTGTCACCCTGCAGTAGAAACTGAAGGGTATGGGGAGGGGAGACAACAACAGATAGCTCTTTTAAATTATACCCTTGTCTGGCAAGCCAATTGGCTAGCTGGTTGCCCTCTCTAAAGATAAAAGTATATTGTACTTTTATCTGTGATGAAATTTCTCTAATCCTTTTGGTCCAATAGGTAAGGTGTCAGAGTGTAAGTTCCTCTTCCCTCAATATCTTGATAACAGCAGTAGAATCTACTTCAACCCATAAGTTTTTCCAGCTAGCCATTTTGGCAATTTTCAAAGCCCAATAGACAACCATTAATTCAGTTTCAACAGCATCAGTAGCCTTAATAGGGATGTGGAAGTATAATAAACATTGCCCAAGGTGATTTCTGTAGACACCCCCAAGACCTGCACCTGTCTTATTGAATCTGCCATCAGTATTTACCTTTACTGTTCGGTGATCAGGAGGTTTCGAAAAAAACCTATGAACATATTTCTTGTCAGGTTGTCTCAAAGAGTAAGACTTGGAGATGTTGGGAAATCTTCTGTATTTAATCATCTTATTAAGATATCAAATGTTGTTTCTGACTATCCTCTCAGTTTTTGGTCTACCTTCTTCAAACTTAACCTTGTTTCTTTCCATCCAAGTGAACCATGCAACAATAAGAGGTATTGGAACAAAGTTCCATTTGTTCCAAGACTGCCAGCAAGTGGTGATATTATTCCTGGTAAAGATGTTTTTGTCAATGTTCAATTGGGCTAGCAGTTGATGCCATACAACCTGTACAAAATTGCATTCAAAGAAAAGATGTGACAATGATTCCTCCTCCTGATCACAGAACCTGCATATAGAAGGTCCTCTCAGCCCCTTTAGTTTAAGGATATCATCAGTAGGGATGAGATTGTTAAAGACCCTCCAACAGAAAAAGGACATGGAGGGGGATAGAAAGTTACTCCAAATGATTTTGCTCCAGGATAGATGTTCCCATTGGAAGATTTTGGAATAAATGGCTTTAGTAAGGCTTTGATTTGAGAAGGACTGCAATACAATTTTATCTGGTTTACTTCTATTGATGTTGTTGCTGGCAATTTTTTCTATGGATTTGGCATGTAGAATTTCTAAGAGTTTAAGTAGTGACCAATCTTCATCCACCCAACAGTCAGCCACCTTGAGATTAGGGTTTGGGTTGTTACTAATAGGGGACAACCAGTCTTTAGGGCACCAGTTATCAAGCCAGAAATTTAAGTCTACTTTCCCCAGATCCCAAATGAATAAGTTTTCAGCAGTGTGTCTTATATGATGCATTTTACCCCAAATTTTAGAATCCCCTATCTTCCTTTAAACAAGAGTGGGGTGCTGATTTTTACACTACTTTCCCTTCATGAATAGAGCCCATAGAGATGTCTGAGCTCTAAATTTAATCCAAAGCTTACATAGGTTTATTTGGAAGAGCTGATTGATACCCTTGAACCCAATTCTCCCAGCTAGTTGAGGTTTAGCTACTTTTTGCCATGAAGCCCAATGCATCTGTTGCCTCTGTCCAGACCATAGGAATCTGTTAAAAGCCCTTTCAATCTGTATCTGGGTGCTTTTCTTGATGTTAGTCATCTGTAGGATATAAGAGGGAAAAGTAGTTAGAATGCTTTTCCGTAGAGTGATTCTGCCCCCATTTGAGAGGAAGGAATGAGTCCACCCATTGAGGTAGGTAGTGATCTTATTTATGACATCTTCAAATTGAATTTGCCTGGTCCTACCAGTAAGCAGCATGGTTCCCAAATATTTGATAGGAAGCTGAGAGTTAGAGAAGCCAGTATAGCTAGAAACCCACTGTTTGAAGCTATGCTTAGCATGTTTATTAAAGATCAACAGGCACTTCTCAGAGCTAAAACACATACCAGAGTGTGTTTGAAATCTTTGAAGAGTTTGATACACTTTCCTAACAGCATTTTTTTGAGCTCTAGAGAAAACCATGATATCATCAGCATAGATCAAGTGAGTGATAGCAATGTTGGATCTATGATGATAAATAGTATAATTTTTGCTTAGGAGAGAGTCATCAAGCATTCTAGACAAATAATCCATTGCAATAATAAACATAGTGGGGGATAAGGGGTCCCGTTTCTTCAGACCTCTGGATGCAGTAAAAGAACCCCAACCTTTGCCATTTATGAGAATAGAATTATCATTGTTGTGAAGCCATCTATGTATCAGTTGACAGAAGTCAGAGTGAAATCCTCTAGCAACAAGAACATCCAAAATGAATCCCCAGCTAATGGTATCATAAGCCTTTTTCAAATCCAATTTGTATATCAGATTGCCACCTCTGCAGGTCTTGTTCAGGTCATTCAGAAGTTCCTGTGCCAAGAGAGTGTTGTCAATAATGGATCTCCCCTTCACAAATGCAGTCTAGTTGGGTTTTATAATATGTTCAAGATGAGGTTGGAGTCTATTGACAATGATTTTGCTGTTCAATTTGCTGAGTACAATGGTTAGACAAATAGGTTTGAAGTGATTCCATGTGGTTTGTATCTCAGATTTGGGGATCAGCACAAAGGTAGAAGCACTGAAATACTTTGGGAGAATATTTCCTTGGAAGAAACTGGCTACAGCATCAATCACCTCAAGCTTAATAATGTCCCAAGATTTCTTGTAAAACTCAGCTGTGAAACCATCAGGACCAGCTGCATTGCTACTATCAGTAGAGTTAATAGCCTTCCAAATCTCCCCTTCATCAGGAATATCAGCTAGTTTTAGATTGGCAGTGTAATCCTTCTCAGCATTGAAAAATTCTGGATCAATGGGGCTTCTGAGATTATTCTCTTGAGTCAACAGATTTTTGAAGTAGTTTACACCATCATTAGCTATTGCCTCATTTTCATGAAGCCACTTCCCCTCTACAGTCTCAATAGCATGTATAGTATTACATTTCCTTTTATACTTTATGTAAGCATGGTAGAATTTGGTATTCCTGTCCCCCTCCTTGAAGATGTTCATAGCAGCTTTCTGCTTTAGATATTGATCTTCGTAATCAATAGCAGTAAGAAGCTTATTTTGGGCAGTTAGCAGATCATTTTCCTCAGCTAATCCCTCATATTCAAGTTGATCTAATCTTTGGACTTCCTTCTCCAATTCTTGCACGTTTGTGAGGACATTCCCAAAAGTCCCCCAACTCTAACTCCTTAGAGCTTTAGCAGTTTTGATCTAGAATAGGTTGAGTTTGATAATAGGATCAGTATGTGTAATCCCATTCCAAAGATTGGCAACGAAAGGATTGTAAGAGGGATGAGAAGACCACATATTCAGATATCTAAATAAAGAGGGGGAAGATGTATTTTCTGAGGAGGTGATGCTGATGAGGATGGGTCTATATATATATATATATATATATATATATTGAACTGTGATTTTTTTTTAATTTTTTTCATTGCCATCATTTTGATTAAGAAAAGAGATGGGCATATTTTACTTATTAAAATGGATTTAATAAAGCACAAACTGATTATGTTGTATATTCTTCTCAAATGAAAACTATGTACTCAAAATCAATTAGTAGCTTTGAATTTTAAGAAGAAAGTTGAAAGAAAATAGTACAATGAAATATTGTAATGCAACTAGATGATGAACCATAAAAGAGAGCAAGAGATTATTTTCATGAGTAAATTTCAAGGTCATAAAAGTTGGGGTGTTCATTAAGAGGCTAATAATATGTGGGATAAAATAACAAGCAATATCAAACAAGTGACAAAAAATGTACTTGGAGATTTAAAAAGAAGAATATTTATAAAAAAAAATAGTTGGTTATAAAATATAACAAGTTTTGTTGTAAAAATCAATATAAATGTAAGAGCTTAGAGAATTGGGAAATATATATATATGGTGTCATATAAAGAATGATTTGTAATGCCAGAAATTATGCTTTCCATAATCTTTATATTAGGTTAAATACTAAATAGAGTTAAAAGATAAGAATAAAGTAATCAAGTAAATAGAAAAGAAAAGTAATGTTTTAATTAAAGTAAGGTGAAGTAAAATGAAAATCAAAAAGTTTTTTTAAACTCATTATAGTTGGGTGAGATATTTTGATAAATTTTGAGATATTTTGATAAATTTTGAGATATTTTTTTATCATAAAGAGAAGCAGAATTCCAAAACAAGAAACAGTCCCCTATATCCAATCTACGAGACCATTAGATCCCAAAGTATTACCCAAAATAAGTCTAGATATCACTAACAAAAGGGCAATCAAGGAAAAGGTGCGAGGCAGATTCTTATTCACATTTGTAAATACAACATTAAGAAGCCATTTGTAAATCTTTTCATTTTATAATGTCATCAAAAGGTAGCAACAAAAGAAAAAACCTCCATTAGAAAAAGGAGATAAAAGTAGATAATAGAGCATTCATGAATTTAAGCCCCCATCCAAGAGGGGCTGAAGAATAAAATAGAAAGTTCCAAATCAAAAAGGACCCAAGGAAACAAGAAGCCCTCTCTAGGAAAAATGATTAGAAGTTTCAGCAGTTGACACCCCCCTTCTAATATAAGGCAAATCAGATAGATCTGCATTAATAAAAAAAGCCAGCTCCGGAGGGGGGGTGATATTAACTGAAGGCAACATAGTCAATGCACCTTGATGTGCAAGCCAAGTAGCACATCTGTTAACCTCTCTGAAGAGATGATTCTAATTAATCTGTAAGTTGTGAGTAATCTTCATGTGAGCAATTTGCATAAAAATGGGGAGAAGAAACCAAGGTGGGGAGATGTTACCCTTTAAAAGCTGGACTAGCCAGGAGGAGTTCAGTTCCACAATTAGAAGGTTCCATCCCATAACAATAGCAGTTTGAATTGCCCATACAATAGCTAAGGCTTCAGCTTGTAAAGCATTTAAAGCATCAATGGGTGATTGAAAAAATAGTAGGCATTCTCTAAAGTGATTTTTGAAAATCCCCCCAATACCAACACCATGTCTTCTAAAACTCCCATCAGTGTTGATTTTAATCCAAGGATAAACAGGTTTCCTCCAATGGAGCAGAAGGAAATGTGATTTGAAAGAAGGAAAACTTTTAGTATTAAGGACTTGGGAGCACCCAGAAACTTTAATCTTGTAACCCATGAGATTGATTATCTTAAGAGTATAGGCATAGCAGTTAATAACAATTTGTGTGGCACTTTGAGTTCTTCCCTCATATTTACTGCTATTTCTTGTCATCCAGTTGAACCATGTAGTAATAAAAGGGATTATTTCAGCATGGTTCTCTTTCCAGACGTTCCAACAGTCAAGAAAGTTTTCAAAACCCAACAGATGGGAAGGGAAATTGAGTTTAGAAGCCACCTGTGTCCAAACCCCTCGAGCAACAGGACAAGAGAACAATAAATGATTAAAGGATTCCCCATGTTGACCGCATAAACTACATCTGGAAGGTCCTTTTAAACCCTTGAGTTTATGTATATCATTAGTGGGAATAATACTATGAAAAAATCTTTCAGTGAAGAAGGACATAGAGGGGCTGAGATATTTCACCCACATGGCTTGACCCCAAATCTTGTGATGCCATGTGTTTAATTGATAAAATGCAAATTTGGTAAGAGAGGTATGAGGAGGAGTTTTAGTCACAATTCTATCTCGCTTATGTGGAGTGATTGGGAGCTTAAGGATTTGATACAATTGTTCAGGATTCACCAAAGAAGCCAGCATATCTTTATTCCAACAATGACCATTCCAGCATAATTGAATGGGAAGGCTGATAGCTGAGCCCAGAGAGGCAGGTGGCTCTAACTTACCATAAAGTAGCCAGTTGTCCAGCCAAAAACCAATTTTTCCTTCTCCCACATCCCAGATAAAAAGTTCTTCAGCCACATTTCTGAAGTGTGGGAGTTCAGTCCAAATTCTAGAATCCCCAGGTCTTTTTAAGATAGTTGTTGGATGAGAGTGCTTGAAATATTTCAACTTCATATAGTTAGCCCACAAAGATTTTTGCTCTCTAAGTTGGATCCAGAGTTTACAGTAGAAGATATCATGAAGTTGTTTAAATGATTTCATACCAAGTGCCCATACAACAAGAGGTAGGCAAAGCTTATCCCAGCTAAGCCTGTGAGCTTTTTTGTGTTTTCCATCCCACAAAAATTTGTTCAACATAACCTCCAAGGTCATCTATCTACCTTTTTTTATTCTTCAGTATTTGCATAATGTACAAAGAGAAAGAAGCTGGGATACTTTTGATTAAGGTTAATTTTCCCCCCTGTGATAGATAAGAATTAGTACAGAAAAAGATTTGTTTGGAAATTTTAGAAACAACCTCATCAAATTGAGTTTGCTTCTTCCTGCCTTTAATTAATTGTACTCCAAGATAAACAAAAGGGCTGGTAGTAGAGTTAAATCTAGTGAAGTCTTTAACCTAGTTTTTACTAGCAGCATTAAGCTTATTGCTAAAGATGAGTTGGCATTTTTTGGGGTTCAGAGAAAGACCAGAAATCTGTTGAAACAGGTTCAACAAACTGAAAACCTTCTTCACTGTTGATTTTGAGGCATTATAAAACAATATGAAGTCATCAACATAACATAAATGACTTATGGAATAATTAGCTTTATTAGCAAATCTGATAGACTCCCTTTCAGTAAATTTTGGTTAAGAAGCCCTGATATATAGTCCATAGCCAAAATGAAAATGTAGGGAGAAAGAGGGTCCCCTTGTTTGATACCTTTAGTAGCTTGGAACTGCCCTTGAGAATTCCCATTAAGAAGAATGGTGTAAGAATTATTCTTAAGCAATATGTGAATCATCTGACAGAAAGAATTTTGAAACCCCCTTACTTTAAGAACCTCCAAAATAAAATTCCAATTGATAGTATCATAAGCTTTAGAAACATCGAGCTTATACATAAGGTTACCCCCCTGCAAGGCTTGTCAATATCAAGAAAGAGCTCCTGAGTAAGTAGAACATTGTCAAAAATTTAAATGCCTGTAACAAAAGCAGATTGACTATGAGAAATCATCCAAGATAAATGTGGTTTTAATCTGAAAGCCAAAAGTTTGCTAATAAGTTTAGACAACACAGTTGTAAGAGATATGGGTCTAAAATGATCCCAATTAAATTTCTGATCCCCCTTGGGAAATAAAGTTATGGTGGACTGAGCAAAATATTGTGGCATATCCTCCCCCCTGAAGAAGGCCTGAACAACTTCCACAATGGCAAATTTCAGAACCTCCTAAGATTTTTTGTAAAAGGTCGAAGTAAAACCATCAGCACCAGCCACTTTATCACCATCAATAGAACATAAAGCTTACCAAATTTCTTCTTGTGCAGGAACAAAAGTTAAGTCCAATCAGTGAATTTCAAATAAATTGTCATTAAGCAGACTTGAATCAAAGTTTTGAAGACTAGAATCATGAGGTTCAGATAAAAGAGTCTTAAAGTAATTTATAGCATCCCTATGAAGTAGATCAGGACCCTAAATCCAACTGCCACTATTATTTTTAATCTTCAGGATGGTGTTAGAATGTCTTCTTTGTTTAATACAGGAATGGTAGAACCATGTATTCCTATCCCCTTCAACAAACTTTTTAATAGCAGCCTTTTGTTTATAAAATTCCTCCTCGCAATGAATAGCTTGAAGAAGATTAGCGTTAGATAAGAATAGAGTTTGCTCATCAGAGAGCCCCATCTGAATATTTAATTCAGTCTGTTTAACAACAGCTTCAGCCTCTTCAACTTTTGCTGTAAGGTTACCAAAACAGCTCCATTTCCAAGCTTTCAGCAGTTTAGCAATCTTTTTCTGAATTTTCCACAATCTAATCCAAGGAGGAAAGGATGAAACATGAAGCCAAATAGACTTAATAAAGGGAAGAAAATCAGGATGTTCCACCCATACAATAAAGAATCTGAACCTTTGTATGGGAGAAAAAAGATTAGGGTTATAGAGATTAACAAAGGCTAATGATCAGAGCAAGTGTAAGGAAGATGGGAGACAAAAGTCATAAAGTTGGTATCCAACCAAGCATGATTAACTAGGAACCTATCAATTCTCTCAAAAAGTTTACCTCCCCTCCAAGTATCAAGAGGTCCCTGATGTGAAAGATTAGCAAGATCAGTATTCCTAATGTTTTTATTAAAAAGTAACATTTGGTTGATATCCACAGGCTTCCCACCCCATTTTTCATTCAATTTAGCTACACTATTAAAATCTCCACCAATAATCCAAGATCCATTAATAGAAGATTTTAACTGCTGAATTTGTTGCCACAAGGTGACTTTATCACTAGCAGAACTACCAGCATAAATAAAGGTAGTCTCAACATTTAGAAAATCCCAAAGTAGCTTGGTATGTAGAAATTGAGGCTGATCACCCATGATCTGAACATTAAGATTCCTTTAATAGACAAACCATATTTTGTTATTAATATTGTAACTGCAACTGAAACTTGGGAAGTGCTTTCTCATTCTACGAGTACTGTGAACCAATTGTTCAAGAATAGTAAAGCATAATAACCTATGCTTCCTGGCCAACTGCTTAATTCTGATCAAGCATTTTTTATCAGAAATCTCCCTGATATTCCAACACATCAATTTAATCATCAATTATATCAGAGAAAGGGAACCACATAACTGCTATCACAATAGCCCAAAAAGTTGACCAAAAACCGCTCAAGGGAAGTAAGAACTGTAAATTGCTGAACTGAAAGAAAATAAAGAGAACAAAAAGACTCCCATATCTTATGAGATAGAGGATATAGAAAAACTGACAAAAATCTACAATCCGCCAAAGGCCAAAGAAACCAGAACTCAAAACATTACAACTGAAGCTAAAGAAAAAAGATAAAAGTCTTCGAAAGACTTAAAATGACCTGAGGCCAAACACGAAAAAAAAGAGAACTTAAACATTGGGAGGAGAAATATGGAGTGAAGGTTGTGATCTAGATCTTCTCCTCCCTCTAGAGGAGCCAGAAGAGGATCCAACCTTCAGATTATATATACATATACATACATATACATATACATATACATATACATATACATATACATATATATATATATATATATATATATATATATATATATATATATATATATATATANATATATATATATATATATATATATATATATATATATATATATATATATATATATATATATATATATATATATATATATATATATATATAATATGGAGCTGTTTGGGGTGGCGAGTGGTGCTCTACTAGGGTTTCCATGGCTCCTTGTTCTGACAGGCTGGTAAGCTGGAGGGGGAGGTTTGCTTCTTCTTATTTGCTGAGTTTTTGGTGGGCTAAAGGTTCTTCTTGCACGTGGTTTTCTTCAGATTCTATAGTTATTCGTTGTTGTTCTTCTGATTTGTCCTTGTTTCTATCTTCTCTGGCTGAGTTGGGGTCACCACTTGATAGGTGGTGGTGACCACTTTGGTGGCTGGGGTGGTTTTTCTCTAGTGAGTCTTCCTTATTGGCTGGTTTTTTGGTGGGGAAATGTTTTTGCTGTCTCTTGGTTTACTGTTCCATTGCTTCTTGGCTTGTTGGTTCTCTGATTGGTAGTTCATTTCCTTTCTTCCTATGCTCTGAATGGCTACTAACATTACTTTGGACACAAATATCTAATGGTCAAAGGCCACTTATGCTGGAGTGGTTGGCAGACCTAAGGAGAATCTACATAATATGGATAAGTTAGTCTTTCCACAGGAGTTTCATGATACTTTAGCTGGAAAAAGGACTTCTCCCTGTATTAACCCCCTTGGGTGTAAAGAGGGAGAACTTGCAGTTTATTTTTCTCCTCAGGAGGTTATCTCATTAAATTAAGAGGTTAAGCTTACTTTGGTAGGAAAATTCTTCTTTGAGTCCTTAAACTTTACTGGTGCTTGGCAACTGAAATTGCTAGATAGCAGGCACTTGCTTATTCAATTAACAATAGAAGAAGATTATGCTAAGCTCTTTGCAAAAAAATCTTTAGTTATTGGTAGGGCTACCTTGAAACTTTTGAAATGGACTCTGGTTTTGATCCTAGCAAAGAACCTCATGTGGTTCCTCTTTAGTTCAAGCTTCCTATTCTCTCTATCCCATACTTCAAGTTGAATGCCCTTTTTAATATTGGGTCTGCTTTAAGAAGACCCCTTAAAGTTGATGCTCATACTTATAACAAGGCAAGGCCAGCTCTTGCTAGAATTCTCATTGAAAGAGATATCACCCTGCCTGAAGTTAAAAGAGTGTGAATAGGCTCTGAGCATGATGGCTTTTGGCAGGAGGTGATCCTTGAACAATGGCCTTACTATTATCAACATTGCAAGATGTTTGGGCACACTAGGGATAGGTGTTATAGTCTACACCCTCCATTGAAAAAAAACAGTCTTCTTTAAAGGAATTTGACTCAACTTCCTGGGGTTAATGAAGATGGCCAACAAGGGGAGGCTCTGAGCTCTCCAACCCCTTTTGTTTCTATTACTTCCCCTCCCAAGGAAGTGTTAAGAGAAGAACCCAACATCATTACTATAGTTTCCCCCACAGTTGATTCCTTTGAGGAGAGGTTGCAGGATCCACTCCTAAAAAATCAATTAGAGACACAACATGTGCTTGAAGGAGAGAAGGTTACTGATTTGAACCACCTATTGAGGGTGGACTGGGTCATGCAGAACTCTAAGGGAAAGAAAAAATAAACCACAGAATCTCAAAGCTTACAAAGAGAGGCAACTTCCATTGGCAATACTCTAAAGGTTGGATCATCTCCTAGACCCTCTAGAGGGAGAACCAGATCTAGATCACAACCCTCACTTCATATTTACCCTAAAAATGTTTAAATTCTCCCTTGTTTGGTTGTTGGCCTCTTGCTAGTTTATGTCTGTCAGTAGAATTTTAATTTTTTTAATTAGTCTCAGTTGTCTTATGTTGAGAATGGGTCTCTATGGCCTTTGGGTGATGGCACACTTCTATCAACCTTTTTATATCGTCTATCTAAGAAGATATGGAAGACTAATTATTCCCTTAATTTTGTTTCATTTCAGCCAGTCACTTGTCAAGGATTTGGGTTGTTGTGATAACTGCAATATTTTGAGATTGGGTCTATCTGGCCTTTGGGTGATGGTAGATTCGTACCTGCTGTCCTCTAACCCATTTCTTGAAAGATATGGGAGCCTTCTTGTTTTCTTCCTTTATCTCATTTCAGCTTGCCTTTGGTCATTTTTTTGGGCTGTTATGATAGTAGTACTTTGGTTTCCACTTCCCTTATCTATCAGATGATTAATTTGATATGCTCGAACATCTGGGGGATCTCATATCAGAAATCATTGATCAGAATAAAACAGTTGGTAAGGAAGCACATGTTATGTTTTACTATTCTTGAACCTTTGGTCCACTGCAACCCTTGCAGATTTAGAAAGCACTTCCCAAGTTTCAATTGAAATTACAATATCAACAATAAAATTTGGTTTTTCTATAGAAGGAATCTGAATGTTCAGATCTTGGATGATCAACCTCAATTTCTTCATATTCAGCTTCTATGGGATTTCCTTCATGTTGAGGCTACCTTCATTTATGTTGGGAGTTCTGTCAGTGATAAAGCTATTCTATGCCAATAAATCCAGCACCTTAAATCTTCTATTAGTGTTCCTTGGATCATTGGTGGAGACCTTAACAATATTGCTACATTGAATGAAAAATGGGAAGGGAAACCTGTGGATATTGCACAAATGTTACTCTTTACTCAGAACATCAGGAACACTGACCTTGCAGAACTTCCACATCAGGGGCCTCTTGACACTTGGAGAAGAGGCAAAATTTTTGAGAGAATTGATAGGTTCCTGGTCAATCAAGCTTGGCTGGATACCAACTTTAGGACTACTATTTCCCATCTTACTTACACTTATTCTGATCATAGGCCTTTACTGATCTCTATATCTCTTATAACTATTGCCCCTTACGAAGATTTAGATTCTTTAATGTATGGGTGGAACATCCTGAATTTCTATCCTTTATTAAATCTATTTGGCTACCTGTTTCACCATCCCTCCTTGGATTAAACTATGGCAAATGAAGAGAAAAGTGCCTAAATTGCTGAAAGCCTGGAATTGGAACTATTTTGGCAACCTTACAGCAAAAGTTGAAGAGGCTGAAGCTAATGTGAAACAGACTGAATTAAATTTTTAGATGGGACTATTTGATGAAAAAAACTTGATATAAGCTAATGCTAATTTGCTTCAAGCTATTCATTGGGAGAAGGATTTATATAAACAAATGACAGCCATCAAAAAACTTGTTGATGGGGATATGAATACAAAGTTTTACCATGCTTGTATTAAATGAAGAAGACATTCCAACACCATCCTGAAGATTAAAAATCACAATGGCATTTGGATCCAAGGTATTGATATAATTCACAGAGATGCTATAGATCACTTTCAAAATCTGTTATCTGAACCTCCTGAGGCTAACCTAATGAACTTTGATCCTAGCCTACTGAATAACAAATTCTCTGATATTCAGTGTCTGGATTTAACATCTATTCCTACTGAAGAAGAAATTTGGAAAGCTTTATGTTCTATTGATGGTTATAAAGTGGCTGGTGCATATGGTTTTACTTCTACTTTCTACATAAAAACTTGGGAGGTGGTAAAAGATGATGTTGTGGAAGCTATTCAGACCTTCTTCAGGGGGGAGGATATGCCACATTACTTTGCTCAATCCACCATCACTTTAATCCCTAAGGGAGACCAACAATCTAATTGGGATCACTTTAGACCCATCTTTCTTACAATTGTGTTGTCTAAGCTTATTAGCAAGCTTTTGGTTTTTAGATTAAAACCAAACTTATCTTGGTTGATTTCTCCTAATCAGTCTGCTTTTGTTACAGGAATACAAATTACTGATAATGTATTACTTACACAGGAACTATTTTTGGATATTGACAAACCTTGCAGGGGGGCAATCTCATATATAAGCTGGACATCTCTAAAGCTTATGATACTCTCAATTGGAGTTTTATCTTGGAGGTTCTTAAAGCTAGGGGGTTTCAAAACTCCTTCTGCCAAATCATTCACAAGTGGCTTAAGAATAATTTTTATACCATTATTCTTAATAGGAATTCTGAAGGGCATTTCCAAGCTACTAGGGGAATCAAACAAGGGGACCCCCTTTCTCCATACATTTTCATTTTGGTTTTGGACTACTTATCTAGGCTTCTTAACCATAATTTTTCTGAAAGGGAACATCTCAGATTTTCTAATAAAGCGAACTTTTCCATAAGTCATTTATGTTATGGTAATGACTTCATTTTGTTTTCTAAGGCCTCAAAACCAGCAGTGAAAAAGGTAGTCAGTTTGCTAAACTTGTTCCAACAGATCTCCGGTCTCTCTTTAACTCAAAGAAATGTTAACATATCTTTAGCAATAAGCTCAATGCTGCTGCCAAAAATTGGATTAAGGATTTCACTGGTTTTAAATCTGCTACCAACCCCTTGGTTTATCTAGGGGTACAGTTAATTAAAGGCAGGAAAAAGCAAACTCAATTTGATGAGGTGGTTTCTAAAGTTTCCAAACAAATCTCTTGTTGGACAAATTCTTATTTGTCACAAGGGGGAAGGTTAACCATGATTAAAAGTATCCTGGTTTCTTTCCCTATGTATATCATGCAAATGTTGAAAATGAAAAAAGGCACACAAAAAACTTTAGAGGTGATGCTGAATAAATTCTTGTGGGAAGGCAACCATAAACAAGCTCACCGGTTTAGTTGGGATAAGCTCTGCCTGCCTCTTGCTGTAGGGGGACTTGGCATGAAGTCTTTCCAACAGGTTCATGAAATCTTCTAGTGTAAGCTCTGGATTAAATTTAGAGAATAAAAGTCTTTGTGGGCTTACTATACGAAATTAAAATACTGCAAACACTCCCATACAATAATCATCTACAGAAAATCTGGGGACTCTAGAATTTGGACTGAGCTCTTGCATATTAGATGTGTGGCAGAAGACCTTTTTATCTGGGATGTGGGAGAAGGAAAAATTGACTTTTTGTTAGATAATTGGCTTCTTGAGGGTAAATTGGAACCATCAACCCCTCTGGACTTAGTTATCAACACCCCCATTCATCTTTGCTATAATAATCATCATTGGAATGGATTAGAAGGATAACTTTAAATTATATATATCCATTGGTTGTTATTTCAAACTTTTTACAATGGATTAGAAGGATCACTTAGATCTATTATAAATGCTGTTGCAGGTAGATCAGTAATGTCAAAATCTTGTGATGAAGCATACTCTTTAATAGAAGAAATGGCTAATAACAATTCTCAATGACCCTCTGAATGGGTAAATCTTAAGAGAGTAGCTACTATTGATGATTCTGATGCAATTTCTATTTTAGTGTCTCAAATTACTGCTATATCAAAGAAGCTTGATCAAATTGGAGTGAACTACTCGCAAATACCACTAGTACTAGAGGAAAATTCACTAGGGTAGATAATTGATACTCAATCATCTTATGAAATTTTGAATGTTATAAATAATCAAAATAACAATCCCTATTCTAACTATTAGAACACTGGATGGAAAAATCACCATAATTTTAGTTGGAATAATAATAAAATTCAACGAGCCCCTCAAGAAATTTAACTAATCCAGGAAACGCTAATTATCTACTTTATTATCCTCCTGGATTTAACTTTAACCCTAACCCAAGAGTTAGGGAAAAGAAGTTGAAGATGGTAGAAGTAATGTTGAATATGGGAAATCAAATACAAAATCAAGGGGCAATTATTAAAAATATTAAAAATCATTTAGGACATATTGCTACTGCACTTAGTAACAGACCTTGAAATGTTAAACCAAAAAGTTCAAATAAGGAGCAAATTAGAGCTATTCAATTACGAAGTGGAAAAGAAGTTGAAACAAGAATCCAAAGAGAAACTGAAGTTGATAAAGAGAAAGAAGAGATTGAAAGTGACCATAATGAAAATGAACAAATACTGTTCCTATAGAAAAAACCATTACCTTCATTTCCTCAACGATTAAAGCAAAAGAATAAAAACAAACAATTTACAAAATTTTTCAAAATCCTTAAAAAGTAAACGATAAACATTCCTTTCTTTGAGGCTTTGGAATAAATTTCAAGTTATGTGAAATTTATGAATAATATACTAAACAAGAAAAGGAAGTTTGCAGATCATGAGACTGTTGTACTCAGTGAAGAGTGTAACGCTATTATTTAGAAAAAACTTCAAGAAAAGTTAAAAGATCTTAATAGTTTTACTATACCCTGTGCAATTGGTGAAATGTTTTATGGAAAAGCCTTATGTGATTTAGGAGCTAGTATCAATCTTATGCTTCTATCAATTTTTAAACGTTTCGATTTAGGAAAGATTTCCCTTAATACTTGTCGGCACTATTTTTGGTTAGAGGAGTTGCCCGTAAGAAGCCGTCGGTCATCGGAATCGAAATCTTGTCCTCCGTTTCGGAAGGACGTTTTAATTTACATATATATTTAGTTTTAGAAAAATATGAAATCAAATTGACCCCATATTTTTGATATTTTAAATGAAAGAGCGTTGTACCTCAAATCTTGTATCTATCCCGAAGGATAAACACAAGACTTGAGGATGAGGCTCGATCAAATAAACTAAGGAATATATGACATCCATTTGGTCTGTGAAACCTTTGTATTTGTCAATAATTTTCCCTACTTAAAATGAAGAATTAAATAGGGTTTATATTAAGTTGGGTTTGGACATGCTTCCTATAAGAGCAAGCTCCTATAGTTAATTACATCTTAAATGACCAAAGTCATTTAAGAAGACTCTGGATAAAAATCAAGAAATATTATCTTCAAGGAGTTTCAAAGGGTAGGACAATTCAATGAGATCGGACGTAGAGGTGTGAAAATGGATTGGTTCAAATTTGGAACATTTTGTTGTAGAGTCCAAAGAAGGAAGAACTAGGGGATGTCATGGATTCAGAGGAAAACCTTGTTGACTTCCCAAGCTATCCTAATGTTTGGCTTCATTTCTAAGGAGAAATATTTAGGTATTTCATTCTGCCAATTTTATTATTTAGGGCTTACATTCGTGTGAAACTATCACACAAATATCCTGGAAGATGTGAGGGTTTAAATTGTGATGAACGACGACGTCGGAATCTTAAGACAAGTTAGGGCTTATATTATAAAACAGGGCTATACAAAGGCCTAAAGATGAGGTGAGGATTTATGTTGCAATAGAAAGACAACCTTGAAATCCTATGTCTTTGTTGTTTATATCTAAGGAAAGAAGATTAGTTTAGCTAGGGAAGACAAATTTTGTTGTTGAAGATGGTCATGCTGCCCACCATGCTGGCTCCAAGCCCCTTGCTGTGACGTGTTTGAGTTTTCTAGTGTGTCAATTCATGATGTCAAATCAGGTGGCCTTATGGTTGAAGTTCTTTAAATTTTATTGGGGCATGTTAAAGTTAATTAGAGCGACACCGATTAGGATCCTAAAGTTCCCTCGTTCCGGCACCACTATTTTCTATTGGATTCACTTAGTCTAAATGAACTTACTAAATTCAACTTAATGAGTTCCATAATTTCATTTAGACTGTAGGAAGCCTTGTTAGCAAGCGTAGGTTACCTCCTCCAAGGAATTCCCGATCATCTGATAGAGATTTCTTAATTTAGTTGAAGTTGTAGTTTTGTGTGATGTTTGTGAATAAATTTTGAGTTATTTTATATTTTGAATGTTGTGGCGGTGAATTTTATTTAGGATGATTTTAGTTTTAGTTTTGGTTTTGGTTTTGTGGCTATCCTAGTAATTTTAGTTTTCATGTAGGGTGATGCCGTTGTTTAGCATGCAAGTTTTTGTAAGCATAAAAGTATAACATAAAAGTACAAGAAAGATGACGTTGAAATTTGTAAAAATGTACATGGCGAGTCTTCTCGTTCCACCACGTAAAACTCAAAAGGCATGTTAAGGCAATTTATATAAAATTTTGCTACCTACCTAACCCTAGGTCATATCTTGGTGGGTCCTTAAAATTTTAATTAAAGAAGATTTTGTAAAGCAAAATATATTAAGTTTAGTAGATCTACGAGGTATCCAACAGGCTAAGAGGAAGAAGCAGGTTCATGCTTCCATCTTATCACTTGGTGAAAAGCTTTGAGCTCATTTAAACTTATTATGTTACTTAATAATTCATCCTATGAACACCCTAATGCTCATTGATGTCTCAATTATCCCTAAGAATAGGGTAATTATCATTTGTAATTTAAATTTGATGATTATGTGGGTGAAGACCATTAAAGAGGCAAGTTAGTGTCGTTGGAACACTTAGCCAAATTTTTTGCCCAATTGAGCTTGTAGTGTTTGAAAGATATTTTAATTTTAATTGTATTTTGTTTTTATAATTCTTATTTAATTGAAACTTGATTTAGCCTAAGTCACCACTAAGCCCTTAAGATTTTTTGTGAGTGTCTTTGTCATTGCAAATGAAATTAACTTATAAGTGATGATGATGATTCATGTTTTTGTTTTGAAATTCATTTCAGCATCAAATAGGGTATTAAATTAGTGAGTTATTGACACCCAAAATCATACGCCTAAGTCAGGATCATTTAATTGGCTAGACTCCCAAATTTATGTAATTTAAGTAAATTTCAAATTTATCCTTTTTAATTAGGACAAGTGAGGTTGGTTTCTAACAGTTAACCCCTTGTGTTTCAAACATCCAAATATGTTAATTAGAATCAAAGATTTCCCATTTCTCTTTCTAAAATTAGGCGTAAATGTTAATTAAGGCTAAATTTCTAAAATTACACATTTGCCCCTAAGGCTTTATCACTTCATAATTCATCAAATTTAATCTAAATGACTTTGGAATTGTTATCCTATCTCACTCATGGGTCAATTGAGACATCAGAGGAGAAAATGTGATTTTTCAAAATTTAATTTATCTTCATAATTATTTTTAATGCAAAAAAAGATTTTTCAAAGAAAACTCCTAACATCACCAAGAAAAATTCTAATCCCTTGAAATTTTTTTATTGGAGGTAGGCTTAGACCAGAGAAGCCTCTTGATCAAATTTCATGATTTTTTGAATTTTATTTGAATTTTAGGAATTGTTTTAAATTTTGTAGTGTTTATTAATTATAAAATATTTTAAATGTGGAAAATTAATTTTTTATATTTTTATTAAATCTCACTTATGTCAATGGACACGGAAAAAAAATTTTACTTTTTTCTGATTTTTCTTTGAATTATTGGAATAATTTTAATAAAAATCCATTTTTAGGCTTTAAAAATTATTTTAAGCTTCAAAATTCAATATCTATATTTATAAAATCAGCAAAAATATCTCAATTGTTCCTAAGTGCTTAGGAATCAATTTAGAACATTTCCAAGAATTTTATTATTTTTTGTGATTTTTATGGATTTTAATTATTTAAATATTTAAAAATAGACTAAAAATCAAGTTTTTATTTTAAATACCTCTTTTTTTTAGAAAATACCCCTGATCACAGAGAACTCAAAAAATAAGTTTTTATAAATTTTTGAGTCATATTTTGATTATTAAAAAAATATTTAATTTCCAAAAAAGATATTTAACTTGAAAATTCAATTTAGGACATGAAATGGACTCAAAATGCTTTGAAATTTTTATGGTGAGTTCTCTGGATCCTAAACAATAGTGCAGATAAAAAATCAAGTCATTTTGATATATTTATTTTCTAAAATTAATTATCTTAGTGATTTAGGGTTTATGAAGATTAGGTGCATTTTAAATGACTTGACTTATGAGAAATTTTCCTAAGGGTTCTTCGGTCATCATAAACCTTCCAAAATTTTCTTTGAACTTTCTATGCAACATGCTAATTTCCATGATTAATTTATGCAAATAATGCACATAAACTTGAAAAATATGATTTTCTGTCTAGGGACCTCCTCTGATCTTTGAAAAATCAGAGAATGTTCATTTTGACACAGGCTACAACATGCCAAAAATCCAGGCTATAATGAAATGCTTATATGCATGGAGAATCAAAAGATTCATAACCCTAATGGATTTTTAAGAAAATCAAACATCCATCAAATGGAAAAAAAATTTAATCCACATTATTCTCCTCTGTTTACTAAGGAAGTGTGTATTTTTATTTTATTTTTGTGATTTTTCTACACCAAGATATGGAATTTTTAAGTTAATGGTCATTTTATGAATTATTTAAATCCCTATTTATCTATTTAAACGCGCGATGCCACATCAACCTACGGTGGGTCGGAAACTCCGTGCGGCGCGCTCCCATTTAACGCCGCCATCTACCTTAGTGCGGAATCTGCTCGCGGTTCATGTAAGGAAACGCTGTCCGGCTCGATCTCCTCCATCCATTCGATATATGCCCGATCAAATGGCGCTCCATCATGGTCTCCGATAGAGTGATCATGTGACCGTCCACACTGAAACCCTAAAATCTCTGCCTAGACTCAACCAAATCACTTTGGGTTTGATCCTATGGACTCGTCTAAGAGAGACGAATATATCCATATGATAACCAAGCAATTAAATTAAGCCTAATCAAATGGAGAATTAAAATAGGCTTGGGAGGAGGAGAAGTTCATTACCTTGGCTCTGAGAAGGGAAGCCTTGATCAGAGATACTCGACACATTTGGTGGGGTCCAAGGAGGCTAGGGATTAAGCCTCTGGCTGTGGTACAAAGTCTAGGTAGGAATTCGACCAAAACCAATTTCAGGTGTTGGTTGAGGGCTATGGTAGAGGCTCTGTGGAAGGGGAATTTCATGGGGCTTTTTCTTCTCTCACTATGGTGAAGGTGTGGGTGAGTTTAATTTGATTTTTGTGGAGTGTAGGAGTGTAATGAGCTATGTCCTATTTTTAGGCAGAGATTTAAGCTCAAAATTGGGCTCCAACAAGGGGATTCAGGGCAATGTGGTGGTTGGATTGCACTGAGGAGGTCTCAAAGATGCTTTGGGATCAATTTGGGAAAGTCTCTTAGAGGAAATTTCAGCACTACCTCCATGGTTGTGGAGGGGAGCTTTTATAAAAATTGGCTTAAGGCTTCCTTCAATGGTAAATTGGGGGTGAAATGTGCTGCCTAGTTGGAGGGTAGAGAGGCTCCAACATTTAATGTGGATGAGGTGGCCTCTAGGTTTTAATTGGGTTTAATCCCATGGGAGAGGCTCTTGATTTGGCCATTTTCCAGCCACTAGGCTGGCTGGCCAGCCAGGGGATGTTGTCAGGAGGGTCAGTGACCTCTGGGAAATATGTCAGAGCAATTTAATTTGTTTAGGCTTTGTTTTGGCAAAAATATCCTAAGCTTAAGCAAATATTGAATGAAATCCCTTAATTTAGGGGTTCTTTGGTCCATGGCTTAGCTTAAGTGATTTTAAGAGGTTTAGGCTAGCCACTAATCTCCAACTAATGGTTGTGGAGTCATTAATTTGGTGACTTTGGGGTAGTTAGGCCATCTTTAGTGCATGGGTACAATGTGGGTTCAAGTGATCAAAGCTTGGGTTTTGGATAGGCTAGTCATGTCAATTGTCCCAATTGATTGATCAACATTGTGTAGAGTGTTGTTATGAAGATTTTTGGTGAAGATTTGAAATTATTTTGAGTTCAATTGGAGGGTCAATTTGAAGGATTTTTTAAACTTGGTCAATTTCGGCATGTTGGGCTAGACATGGGTCTAGGTTAGGCTGGCCTTGGGCTAAGTCCAAATTGAA
This sequence comes from Phalaenopsis aphrodite, assembly GCA_003013225.1. Classification (NCBI taxonomy): domain Eukaryota; kingdom Viridiplantae; phylum Streptophyta; class Magnoliopsida; order Asparagales; family Orchidaceae; genus Phalaenopsis; species Phalaenopsis aphrodite. The sequence goes on along the minus strand of NEWO01000192.1, from coordinate 1,053,921 downwards.
TGGTTCAAATGATCAAGGTAGATGTTGTGAAGATTTTTCAAGAAGGAATGGAGTAAAAATTTTTGGGCTAAGGCCAACAATTTGGTGAGATTTTGAAACATGGCCAATTTGGGGCAAATTTGGGGCTTCTTAGACTTAGGTTGAAATCAAATAAAATTGAGGCTTTACCAGGACCAATTGAAGGTCAAATTAATGTATGGGAATACTATTGAGGTTTTATAACAAAAATTGTGGCAAGTTGAGTTGGCCATGGGTTCAATTTGGTGGATTCAAGTCATGGGGCCAAAATTGGTGTTTTGATCTAAATCAAAATTGGGCTCAAACAATGGACTAGTTGGGCTTGAATATGGTCTATATTGGTCATATAAAGAGTGAATTTGAGTTTGGAGTTGAAATTGGGTTAAATTGAGACCAATTTAATAAACATTTGAGGTGATTTGGGAAAATATGGGCCTTGAAAGGGCAATTTGATCAAAGATGGTCAAATTGGCCAAATTAGGTCATGTGGTAGTTAAGGAAAATGAAATTAAGAATATTTGGGAGGTTTTAGAAATTTTTTAGATTTTTTCAAAATTTTGGGCTAAGGAGGGGTATTTTGGTAATTTGGCAAATTTTTGTGATTTTGGGTAGTTTGTGTGTTTTCAAGGCGTTTTAAATGATTTTTGAACAAGTTTGGGTATTTTGTGTAAGTTTGGGAATTTTAGCCAAATTTGGGGTCCCAAAGGTATCTAGGTAATTTGGGGAAGTTTAGAGGCAAAAGGGTAGGTTGGGTATTTTGGTACAGTTGGAGTGCCAACCACCATCAATTAGCCATGGAACAATGGAAACCCATTTTACGTCCTCTATGTAGTTGTCTTAGTTAAACCCTCGACTAGGGCTAGTAGGTTTAGGGGACCACTTACATGTGTCTCCAAAAAGTATCAAGGGACAAAAGCCTAGAAGCTTAGGTTTTGGGTTGTGAGTGATTGTGAGTGCAAGTATGTACTTTAAGCCCTAGACCAACACCCAGGGTCAACCCAACAGTCCTAAGGGGACTCTCCTTGAGCTCCCCCAAAATGACCCCACTTACTAAGTGCTAGAGGTTAGGACCAATATGTGGAATTTCAAGTTGAGTAAAGAGGAGTGTAGAATTTCTAATTGTTAGGGTTCCTTTTCTAGTATTCTAAGAATATTCAATAGGAAAGTCCTATGGCTAGACCATAGGCTACTAAAGAGGAAAAAATAAACATCAACCAAAATTGAGGTCAACAAATGGACCTCCAATAGGTGTGGTGTGCTAGGCAAGCACACCGCGCGTATTAGCGTTGACCGACGAGATCAACAAAAACCAATACAAATTCTTAAGTCAACATACTTGAAAGTATATGTAGAGTTGTGTGTGTGATTTGCTTCTATTGAGGAATTAGTAGGTGATTGTCGAATTGAAATTAAGGAATAGGGACTCTCGCTGGGGATCAGAGAGTGAATTTTGAGTTATGAAATTTCAGGTATTTATAACGGATGGGAAGTATGTAAGTATTGACGCCGAGGGGGGACTTGAAATTTGGGTATCAATCCTAAATTTGGAATCAGATGCCATAATTCATTTAAGGTGGTCTTAAAACTGATTTTAAAAGATGAGAATAGGATTGTAAGGGAGGACCGAATCGAGATAGAAATCACAGAGGCTCAGAGCTGACTCAAAAGGGTAACAACATTGTAGAAGATGGAAACCATTAAGGATATTACGCCAGAAAGAAAAGATTGTACCAGTTTGAGTTACCACTGGGGAGTTATATTCTAACTGACATGTGACAGGGAGAATATATCTGTCACGTTAGGAAGGAAAGCACTGTGACTCACATCCAACCTAAGACGTGACGAGGAAAATGTCTGCTACATTGAGGAGGAAAGCTCTGAGACTCACATCCAACCCAAGTGGTAGCGAGAAAATACATTGATCACGTTAGTAAGGAAAAAAATGGGACGCTCATCCAACCTAAGAGGTGATGAGAAAAAAATCTGCTACATTGAGGAGGAAAGCTTTGGGACTCACATCCAATCTAAGTGGTAGTGGGAAAAATATATGGATCACATTAAGAAGGAAAGCACTGGGTCTCACATCCAACCTAAGAGGTGATGAGGAAAATATTTGCTACGTTGAGGAGGAAAGCTCTGGGACTCACATCCAACCCAAGTGGTAGCGGGAAAATATATCGATCATGTTAGAAAGGAAAGCACCGGGACAAACATCCAACATAAGAGGTGACAAGGAAAATATCTACTACAAAAAGGAGGAAAGATTTGGGACTCACATCCAACTCAGGTGGTAGCGAGGAAGATATATCAATCATGTTAGGAAGGAAAGCACTAGGACTCACATCCAAACCAAGAGATGACGAAGAAAATATCTGCTACATTGAGGAGGAAAGCCCTAAGACTCACATCCAACTCAAGTGGTAGCGGGAAAATATATCAATCACGTTAGAAAGGAAAACACTAGGACTCACATCCAACTTAAGAGGTGACAAGGAAAATATATGCTACATTGAGGAGGAAAGCTCTAGGACTCACATCCAACCCCAGTGGTAGCAAGAAAATATAATGATCACATTAGGAAAGAAAGAGCTGGGACACACATCCAACCTAAGAGGTGATGAGGAAAATATCTGCTAAATTGAGGAGGAAAGCTATGGGACTCACATCCAACTCAAGTGCTAGCAAGGAAGATATATGGATCATGTTAGGAAGGAAAGCACTGGGACTCACATCCAACCTAAGAGGTGACGAGGAAAATATCTTGATCACATTAGGAATAAAAGCACTGGGACTCACTTGCATCCTAACAGGTGAGGAGGAAAATATCTCCCTATGCAGAAAATATGCAGACTCAAACATGTAAATTCTTGGTGAACATGTGAATAGAATATGAAAATATGTGAAGAACTCGGAATTTAGGTACTAATTCGGAAATGATAATTGAAATATAGGTAACAATCTCAAAAAGAGAGTCAATAATTAGGGACCGACCTCGAATATGGCGAATCGAAAACATAGGACTGATTTGAATATGTGAGAATTAAAATATAAGGAAAATTCTCAAAAAGAGTTTATTGTGTTGAATTTGAAGAAATGTGTTATGTGAAAAGGTTAATTTTGCTGAATAAGGTTTGTAGAGTTTTGTGAGGCTTTGTGCAGAATGCAAAATTTTGCAGGGATGTGAAGAGAGTTAATGCAGATAAAGATGGTTATGTTGTGCACACAAAGAGTAAGAAACTCTGAAATAGAGAGAATCCACTCAACATACACATTTTTTTTCTTGTTGTTTTTATCACATTTATTTTTTTCAAAATATGTCTTTAAAACTTTTATTTTAGTTGGTTGAGTTTCCAAAGAAATTAGTTTTGTTTTTTGTTCATTTGTAATTTTTTTTTATTTGAGTTTTATTTTATTGTTAAAGGTTCGTTCTTTCATTCTTCGTTCATTGAAATTCTGAACCAACGAATTGTTCGTGGCTTCCATCCATCGGACAAAAAGGCAACTGGAAAAAAGAGACATTTCTGAGAGAAATCTTCATTAATCTGCTCCAATCAAAATATCACAGATTAAACATAGGCTGACGCCTCAAAATGGTACAATATATAGTCCATATGAAAGTACATCCAGAACATCTCATGCCATGTATACATTGTAGGCTGAGCATGTGTGATACATATCATGTTGCTGTAAAAAATATGTGAACCCTCTAACCCACTGTATTAGATATGATGAGCTCCTGATCTAGCAGACCTTCTAATCCATGCTCCAGGACAAGAGTTTCCTTTGCATGTACTTAGAGGTACAACCCTCTCATAGCTTGTACGACAGTAGTTCTTCTAGCTCTGGGTCTGGATGGAATCCATATGGTGCTTTATTTTCATCCATCCTACAGAAGGTTACAGACACCCTACAATGTCGTACCACTGGAATGCAGTGCTTGGCGACATCTGCCCCTTTTCCTTTCAGAACTAAATCTGAACCAACTGGCACTGGAATCTCTACGGCTCCTCTAAACTCGCTATGGCCGACAATATCAATCTCTTTTCCAAACAATATATTGCTTTTGCTCATGAATGAGACCGTGCAGAAGGGCCTCAGAAAATTGTGGTGGTCTATATGGGGAGGGATGCAATCTCTCTCATTATAGAAGTTGATTATACAACTATTCGAAATGTAGGTAGCTGGCAGTATGTTCCATTTGACCATCCTCTTGATCATCCACTTTATTATAAGAGGTAGTGGATCTACATGATCATGTCTAAGGATCCCTGGCAGATTTCCTTGTCAGTCATTTGTAAAATTATAACAGCAGCCGCATTGAATGGTGATTCTTCCTTTTCCTCTCATCCATTTCTTTGGCTCAGAGTATGTTCTTTCCATGAGTTCTGAGTAGTTTTCTCTGTCATTCTCCTTGTCTCGAGATTTGTGAAATGGTAATTTGAATTGGTGAAGGCATGAAAATGTTTAAGAAACTCTGATGATCTTTTCACTTCAATCTTAATTTACTTTCAATCTGGCCAATTGACTTGATAAAATACGTTGAGTTTTACAACTAAAGTGAAGATTACATCAAAGATTCAGGGAGGTCAAAGCCCTTGGAAGTTGGGTGCAAATAAATAATGAAATAAAATTATCGAGCGTAGAATTGGAGATTTTAGAGTGACAGACTAAAATCCCCAATTCAGTCCTATCGTTTTGGTGGTGAAGTGTAGATGTTAGCCCTGTGAGGGGAACGTGGGAGCTCCGAAGTGAGAGCTGGTATCCTCCCAGCCTAGCTACAGATTCAGTAAATAATCATAGAATTAGTCAATATTCTTTATGCCTAGACCAAATGGTAAAGAATATGTATGCTTCTATTTGACACAATATAAATTGAATTAATTCATTTTATCCATTCACCATAATTTCTTGGCAAGGAGAATGATGTTTTCTTATATATTGAATATCACAGTTAAACCCTTCTTAATATCACTAGTTAAAATTATCAATTTATTTCAATTGCCTATTAGTGACAGATAAGCAAATTGAACGTCGTTGTTGTGATTAAAGTATTGCTTTTCTAAAGTCTTAGTCTGTAATTCTAAACTACTCCATGTTGGATTGATATCTAGGACTCCATTAGAGCCCTATATTACTTGAGCGATACGTATACTAGCATTGATAAGTGTGACTTTACAATTATTGAATATTTAATACGCCATATTTATCTTATATTTTATTGCATATATAAAGTTGCTGTCAAGTTTTTGGCGCCGTTGTCGGGGAGTGATTGAGTGAGTGAGTAAAATCACGATCACAGTAACGGACAAATTAGGATTATTAGAAAGTTTTTACTTAAATTACAACTTATTTTTATATTTTTATTTAGTTCATTATATTCTGAGTACTAATTTCAAATTGCATGCTTAAATTTGGACCTGAAAATCTTATACCCTATGATTCGAAATTAGAACGCAATGTTAGAAGGATCATAAAATTAAGAAGAGAACCTAGAAATTCTGATACAATGGAAAACATCCTGAACAATCAAGGAATAGAGAATGAACACAAACCTAGACCCCTAAGAGATTATGCAAATCCTACAGCAGATGAGATTCACTTATCTATCCAAAATCCTGATGTAGCTGCTAATTCATTTGAGCTTAAACCTGCTATTATGCAAATGGTACAAAACAATCAATTCGGAGGTACACTAAATGAACATCTGAACTTACACCTCGCTAGTTTTTTAGAACTGTGTGCTAATTTTAAATATTACAGAGTCTCAAACAATGTTGTTAGACTTAGAATTTTTCCTTTTTCATTGAGGGATAAAACTAAGATGTGATTAAATTCGTTAGCACCAGGATTTATTAGAATTTGGGGAGAACTTTCACAAAAATTTCTATCCAAGTATTTCCCTCCATCTAAAACTGCTAAACTTAGAAATGACATAACATCATTCTGTCAGATTGATGGAGAGTCAATATATGAAGCTTGGGAGAGATTTAAAGATCTTCTTAGGAAGTGTCCTCATCATTCATTACCAGATTGGTTGATAATTCAAACTTTTTATAATGGATAAGGGGATCTCTTAGATCGATTATTGATGCTGCGGCTGGTGGTTCTTTAATGTCAAAACCTTTTGATGAGGATTATTCATTAATAGAATAGATGGCTACCAACAATTTTCAATGGCCCTCTGAGCGGGTAAATCCGAAAATAGTAGCTAGTATCCATGATTCCGATGAAATATCTATGTTAGCTTCGCAGATTGCTGCAATATCAAAGAAATTAGATCATTATGGGATGAATTATTCTTCAACACCTCCAATGATGGAAGAGAATTCATCTGGGCAATTTGTGGATGTTCAATCTTCATATGAGACCTTAAATGCTATTAATATACCCAACAACCCATACTCGAACTATTATAACCCAGGTTGGAAGAATCATCCAAATTTTAATTGGAATAACAATTTTTCTATAAATCAACAATGGGCAAACAACCTAGTGAACCCATTAGGAAATTCATCCAACCAAGGAAATGTTAACTATAGGCCTTCTTATCCTCCATGACTTAACAGTAATACTCAAATTAAGGAGAAGAAGTTGTCTATGGAAGAGCTGATATTAAACATGGGTCAACAATTATAGAATCAAGGAAATCAATTACAAATTTAAGGAAATCAATTACAAAATCAAGGAAGTGCTATTAAGAATATTGAAAACCAATTAGGGCATATCGCTACTGCGCTTAGTAACCGAACATTAGGAACTTTTCCTAGTACTGTGGAACCAAATCCTAAAGACCAAGGAAAAGAACGAATCAAAGTGATACAATTACGAAGTGGAAAAGAATTGAAAACAAGGGTGCAAAAAGAAATAGAAACTGAAAAAGAGAAAGTGGATACCAAAAAAGAGAAGGATCATGAATACCAAGATTTAGAGTATCCTTCTACACCAATGAAAATTACTATGGAGAAACCTCCACCACCGTTTCCTCAAAGATTAAGGCAACACAAACAGAATAAAAAATTTTCCAATTTTTTAGAAATTCTTAAGAAATTAACAATAAACATTCTCTTCGTAGAAGCTTTAGAACAAATGCCCAATTATGTTAAATTTATGAAAGATATTTTGAACAAGAAAATGAAGTTCACGGATCATGAAACTGTTGCACTTAGGGAAGAGTGTAGTGCAATTATTCAGAAAAACCTTCCAGAAAAATAAAAAGATCCTGGTAGTTTCACTATACCGTGTGCGATAGGTGAAAAATTTTATGGAAGAGCTATATGTGATTTGGGAGCCAGCATTAATCTTATGTCTTTATTAATTTTCAAAAGATTAGGATTAGGAGAAGTCTCACCTACTTATGTAACTGTACAATTAGCAGATTGTTCAGTTACATATCCTAAGGGAGTTATAGAAAATGTGTTAGTAAAAGTGGGCAAATTTATCTTTCCTGTGGATTTCATTGTTTTAGATATGGGGGAAGATAAAGAAATACCTATCAATTTAGGGAGACCATTTTTAGCTACTGGAAAAGCTATGATAGATGTTCAAAAAGGAGAATTAACTATGTGAGTTAATGATCAAGAAGTGACTTTTTAACATTGTGAAATCTATTAAAAACCCTGTTGTTGAAAGAGATAATTAATGTTTTCGCATGAAAATTATTGAACATCAACTGAACGAACATTTTAAGGAACATTTTGAAGACAAAAATCATTTTTAAGAAGAATAACATTTTGAAGAGAAAGAGCAATTTGAAGAGAATGACGAAGTTATTTTGGAAAAATTAGAAAATGAAAAATTAGATTATGTTCAGGAAAGATTTGAGATGTTGGATATTACAGAAAATGATGATAAAAATTTATTTCCATCGATTATAAAACCACCTAAACTTGAGATGAAAGTATTACCTAGTAACTTGAAGTATGTATTTTTAGGAGACTCATGTACATTACTTGTTATTATATCTTTAGAATTAAATGATCTGCAAGAGCAAAGACTGTTAGATACATTAAAAAGATATAAGAAAGCTTTTGGTTGGACCTTAGCTAATATTAAGGGAATCAGTCCTTCAATCTGTATGCACAGAATTATATTAGATGAACAATATAAACCAAGAGTTGATCCATAAATGAGATTAATACCAATGATCAAAGAAGTTGTTAAGAAGGAAACTTTGAAATGGTTAGACACTGGAATTATATATCCTATTTTAGATAGTGCGTGGGTAAGTCCAATTCATTGTGTTCCTAAGAAAAGAGGAGTGACTGTTGAAACAAAAGAAAATAATGAATTAATAACTATCATACAAGTTACTGGGTGGCATATTTGCATTGATTATAAAAAATTAAACACTGCCACTAGGAAATATCACTTCCCTTTACCCTTTTTAGATCAAGTAGTGGATAGACTTGCTGGGCACAAATATTTTTGCTTTTTAGATGGATATACCAGTTACCATCAAATTCTTATCGCTTCTGAGGAACAAGAAAAGAAAAGATTTACTAGTCCTTTTGGAACTTTTACTTTTCAAAGAATGCCTTTCAGTTTATGTAATGCACCTGTAACATTCCAGAGATGTATGTTGTCCATATTTAGTAAGTTAATTGATTATGGATTGGAAGTATTTATGGATGATTTCTTTGTATTTGGAACATCGTTTGACGCATGCTTAAATTACCTTGAAAAAGTTTTAGAGTTATGCGAAAGAACTAATTTGGTTCTGAACTGGGAAAAATGTCAATTTATGGTTGCAGGAGGAATTGTGTTAGGGCCAAAATTTTTGAAAGATGATATGGAAGAAGAGCAAAAATTCAAGTTATATCTAAACTAAAACCTCCTACTAATGTAAGGGAGGTTAGGAGTTCTCTTGGACATGTTGGATTTTACAGGTGTTTTATTAAAGATTTTTAAAAAATTACTAAACCTCTAAGCCAACTTTTAGAAAGGACAAGAAATTTGAATTTACTGAAAGCTGTTTAAATGCCTTTGAGTTATTAAAGGAAAAATTAATCACAGCCCCTATTATAGTTTCACCTCACTGGGAGAAACCATTTGAACCAAAGTGTGATGCTAGTGATTATGCTATTAGAGCTGTTCTTGGACAAAGGTATAAAAAGATTTTTAAAGTTATATACTACGTCAGTAAGACTCTTAATGATGCACAAATTAACAATACTGTTACTGAAAAAGAGTTACTAGCAATTATGTATGCTTTAGATAAATTCAGATATTTTTTAATTAGAGCTAAATGCATTGTGCATACTGATCACTCTGCTATGAAATATCTGATGCAAAAGAAGGATGCTAAACTAAGGTTGATTAGATGGATACTTTTTATGCAAGAATATGATCTTGTGGTTATTGATAGAAAGGGAACTGATAATCAAATTGCTGATCATTTGTCAAGATTAGAAAATCAAGAATTATTTGACACTGACAATGAAATTACAGACAATTTCCCTGATAAACAACTTTATCATATTAATGAGTGGAAAATACCATGGTATGCTGATATTGTTAATTATATTGTAAGTGATATTTTGCCACCTATGCTGATATTGCAACAACAAAGAAAAATCATTCATGATGCAAAAGCATATTTTTGGGATGAGCCTTATTTATATAAACAATGTAAGGATCTTATTATGAGGAGATGTGTACCTTATGAAGAAACTGAACTGATCATTAAGAAATGTCATGATTCTAAATTTGGAGGACATTTTGGGATTGATAAAACTGCTTATAAAATTTTACAAGCTAGAATTTATTGGCCTACCATCTTTAGAGATGTTTATAGATACATAAAAACTTGTGATCGATGTCAACGAGTAGGCAATAGATCTAGAAGAAATGAAATGCCTCTAAATTTCATGTTAGGAGTTGAGATCTTTGACATTTTGGGATTAGATTTTATGAGACCATTTACTCCTTCAATTTGGAACTTATATATATATTAATTGTAGTGGACTACGTTTCTAAGTGGATTGAAGCACAAGCTTTACCTCGTTGTGATGCTAAAAGTGTTTCAAGATTTTTTTTGAAAAATATTTTCACTAGATACAGAATGCCTAGAATGATTATCACTAACGAAGGATCCCCTTTTAGAAATAAATACATTCAGAGATTGGCAAAAAAATTTAATATTATTTATAGAATCTTTACTGCCTACCAACCTCAAACTACTGGGTTAACTGAAGTTTCTAATAGAGAGATCAAACAAATACTTGAAAATACTGTAAACCCTAGTATAATATATTGGTCCACTAGATTGGATACTGCATTATGGGCTTTCAGGACTGCTTATAAAACTCCTATTGGAATGACTCCTTACAGACTGATTTTTGGAAAGACTTGTCACTTACCAGTAGAATTGGAGCATAAAGCATATTGGGTGATTAAAGAATTCAATTATAATTTGAAAGATGCTGGTAAGAAGAGATTGTTACAATTAAATGAATTGGAAGAACTAAGAAATGAGTCTTATGATAAAGACAAAATTTATTAGGAAAAATTAAAGTTATGGCATGATTGGAAGATTAACCAAAAGAACTTTGAATCAGGACAAGAAGTTTTACTTTACAACACTAGGTTGAAGTTATTTCCTGGGAAATTGAAGTCTCGTTGGTTAGGGCCCTTTACTGTGACTCAAGTTTCTACTTATGGAGCTGTTGAAATTAAAGATCAGAAGACGAAAAATAGATTTAAAGTTAATGAAAACAGATTAAAAACATATTATGAGGGCAAAAGACCAACTTTTAACGAGGTTTTAATGATCAGTCAACCTAAATAACACCTGAATAAGTCGGGCTGATGATGTTAAACCAAGAGCTTTATGGGAGGCAACCCATATTTATCTTTAATTTTATCACAATTATAGTAGTTTTTTTTTGAAATTATCATTAGTTTGTGGTAGTATTAAACTCTACTACTCTTATTTACCCTTGAAACATCTTAAAAATTGCATCCATGAAGAAAAAAATTGAACGCATTTGGACTAGAACGAAACTGTGAAAATTTTGCTTTGGGCGCCGACAGCGCCCTCGATGCCGTTGACGACAAGTTTTTTCCGAGAGTCCAGACAAAATTAATACAGAGGCTCACTGACGGCGCCATTGACCGCGCCGACGGCAAGACCGGTGAATTGACAGTTATGCGGGTTCAATTGGCGGTTTTTGGTGGTTTTTGGGCGGGAATTGTCTTTTTAAACTCAAAAATTTGAATTCTAGTTCATATTTTCCCTCCAAAATTGAAGTGAAACTCTACCAACTTCATTCCTATGGCATCAAATTAATCTGATAATCCCAGAATGCGTGCTTTCAATTGGTGAAAGTTTATTAGTGCGGAAGCGCAGCAAATCTTCAACAAGTTGCTGACGAAGAAAAGATTGATCAAAGAATGAGGATTTGTGAATCGCAGATTGAATAATACAACGATGGATATTGAAGAAACAATTGTTCGGTGAAGATGGGAAGTGTTGTTCTACACTACTGCCGCCGTGGTGGTTTCTGTGGTAAAAGAATTTTTTGTAAATTTACATGGAATCAACCAAGGAGTTATTTATGTGTGAGGTAGATGGATCACTTTCACTCCTACACAGATCAATGAATTATATATGATAGAGAATGTTCCTGTCTGCCACTATTCCAATTTCGTCCCAACCAGAAACCAAGTGAATGAGATTTACCAATATTTAACGGACGAAACTGACGACTGGGAAACAAGAAAAAACGGGTATCTTAGTTTTTTCTGCAACACTCCCAAATCCCGTTTCAAAATATTGGCACTTTTTCATTTCTGCGAAACTGTTACTGACAATGAAGATTGGTAAAGTTTCTAAAGAAAGTGTCATTTTGAATTGCTACATTCAAAGGGGACTGCCGATCGACATTGGATCTATAATTGTGAAGTTAGTTTTTGGCTTGATCGTTAATGGATCAACTTATAGGCTTGGACACCCCTCCACAATTTCTCACTTTGTAGTCAGTTTCAAGTGTCCTATAAAAATTAGGAAAAGGTATTGCTACCTTGGATGTTTTTGGATCCAACTGAAAGATTCCTAATTTTTGAAGATGAAAATGACATGGCCATTATAGTAGATCAATCATCTCAAAATTCACTATCAATTCAACCCTTAATTCGTGACAAGTCTCTGGTGAACCTACGCCAAATCAAGAAATTGGAAAAGGAGATACAAAATGTCATGAAAGCGATTAATAATATCTCCGATTTCTTCGATCATCTGGACTGGATGATGAAAGAAAATTTTGAGCACTCTGGACATTTAGAAGACAGTTTGATACGACTGATGAGGAGGATGAAATTGATAGAGGAGGATTCTACTGAAGAATTTCCATTACGACCCTTCTATAACCTCTTCGTTCATGTGCAATCAATGGGTGATCTCAGAGAAGAATCGAGTACTGAGTCTGAGGATTAGTAGATTTATATTACTACTTATCTGTCTATCTATGTATTTGATTTGAATTTTGTATTTGCTTTGCTTTAGAATTATTCTTTTAGATCTCTGTATAGTTGAGACTAAGCATAAGATGTTTTGTTTTCAGCATTTTGAGTGTTGTGGCTTGGATTGCGACGCTGAATTAATGTATTGAGGTTGAGAAAATACCAAACTTAGGTGTTTTATGTAATGTATATTGTACCCCTTGGAATTTATATATAAATGTGATGGTTTGTGTTGTGAAAGTTTATATGTGCTAAGTACATCATTTAATTATTTAAAATTATGTTTATAATGATTAAGTAGATGTTGTTTTGGCTTGGAATTGATCGAAATCACAAAAATCTGGAATTTGGACAAAATCAATAGAGCCTGCGGACAACGCCCTCAATGCCGCCGACAACGATATTTTCTCGAGATTAGGATTTAAATTCCAATTCAGCACGCCGACGGCACCATCGACCCTGTCGATGGCGAGCTCACAAAAAACACCATTAACCACGATTTTTGACCAGTCAACCGCCATTATTCATCATCCCCTTCCTCCTAAAAATGTCATTTTCAACCTAGTGCTTGAGAGATCTTGGATTAGGAGGCGATTTCAAGGCTTTTTGACACCATATTTGATCATCTCTAGGTAAGAGTTTCACTCCAAGATAAAAATATTTGATTTTCACCATGAATTTCTTCCACATTGAGGAGATCCGAAAAATTTGGGAATGTGAAGAAAATTTGGGAAGAAATTCATGGATCTTATTATTGAACTCTTAGAATTACTATTAGAAGCCATGGTTTACATATTTGAAGTAATTTTTGGAATATTTCGATAATTTGACTAGATTAAAATGGTTCCACGACAAAAGAGAAGAGTTGAGTTTGATGAGTCTCACCTCGTCAATGCAATGGCTCAAACAAAATTTACTTCCATGTTTAAAAGAAAGAAGTGCATACAAGATCGAGTATTTAAAAGTCTGGGAGGCAAAATCAAACGAGGTATTGCCGAGCGGAGGTGGGAAAACTTTTGTTACACTACCAATAAAGCTGATGAAAATGTTGTGAAGGAGTTCTGTGCCAATCTGATTTATTCTGATGACGGAATCGTTCAAGTGCGTGGACTCCTTGTTGAGTATACTGCCTCCCGCATCAACACTTTTTATGAAGTCCCGGACTCTTACAGTTGCCAATATGAATCCTTTAGTACGATGGAAGGCTCCCTCAATGATGTGATCAACTTTTTAATTGATGGGAAAGGAACATGGAAGATAAAGCATCGAGAACGGGTAAATTTTTTTGCTTCCATGTTGAATGCCACCTCTAAGGTGTGACACTATTTCATTTCTTGTACTCTGTTACCGACCTATCACCATAGTGAGGTAACTAGAGATAGAACTATTCTGAATTTCTGTATTCAGAATAATAGACTTATAAATGTGGGGAGAATAATTTTTAAGAATATATTGACTACGGCAAGGAGTGAGATAAGTGGAGGATTAGGACATCCTGGACTTATTTATATAATTTGCAAACTTTATGGAATGAAAAGTGGAGGCGAAGAATGGGTTTATCCTATGAAACCCATTAGTAAAGCAAATTTGAAGACTTATGAATCCCATGAGAAATGGAGAACTGGGAGTAGAAGTCAAGAACCTTCTACTAGTAGAGATGTCCCCTCTACAAGTTATGACCTTCCACCTTCTAGTTCCCCTACTCTCTCTGATTTGATGAATGAGTTGACCTTGCAGCGAAATAGCATAGATTTGATAAGTGAAACGATTAGAGGTTTAGAACGTCGACACGATTATGATAGTGAGTACCTGCAGAGGAATTCAAATTTTGAGAAAGCCTATTATGAAGCTCAGGCCCGACACTATAGAGGTGAGCCAGATGTTACGTTTCCTGAATGCCCTCGATATACTCAGTGTCAACCCAATCCACCTGCTGATCAAGGCAATGAAGATATAGATTGGGATTTTGATATGGAACGAAATTGATGTACTTATATTTGTATTTTTATTTCTGTGATCTTTTGTAATAGAAATGGATGTTTATGTAGTTGGACTTTCATTTTGATTATTATGTTGTACTTGGATGATTTTTAATTTTGGTTATATAGAGTGTTATAGTTAAATTTGCATGCGTAGTTTAATAGATGATGAGTAGAATTGTGGATTGTAATGTGATTTTCGTTTCACATTTTAGTTTAATTGTTTAGTATTGTGTTTGTGTTAGGAAATGTTGTGCTTATTTAATGTTTCAGTTTTATACTTATTTCAAAATTTCATTACCCAGAACTTCCTCTAATGATTTATATGTGTAGAAAGCTCCTAATATTACAGACCAGGTGATGTAAAAATTTGAGAAGGCCTGCAGAAATTTCAGAATGATGAAAATGCCTACAATACTGAGGTATCATTTATATTTATAGTTTTTCTTTCCACCTGTATATCATATTTAAAAATTTAAGTTTTGGGGAGGGAAGAAAAAGGTTAACTATTAGATGTCCTCTATTTCAATATTTTCAAAAATTATTTATATGATTTCATGCAGTGAATTTAATTCAGGCAACTATATTTTTGCAACTATTTAAATATTATGGTAGATTTAAAGAAATATTTTTGTAATGAAAATTAATTTTTGTGACTTAAGATGTTTAGTATAAAAGAATAAGAATATAGTTAACTATTTAAAGTAAAGGAAACTATATTTTGAAGAATTAAGAATCTGGAAATTCATCTGAGAAGAAAAGTTTCGGGCTCAATGATGTAAAAACTATGAAATATTTATAAGGTAAAGAAATGATTTGAGTTTAAAATTTAGTGAAAGAAAAGTGAAGTTCAAAATCATTAAAGACTATCCAGATATAGTAATCCTCACTTGAAAAAGAAAAAAGAAAGAATTGAAAACAATCCCTGAAAAGAAAAGAAAAATATCTATAGGATTGAAAGCAATTCAAATGAAAACGAAAAGAGAAAAAAAGAAAAAAAAATATGGAAGTGAGGAGAAGCTTGAGGATATGCCTAATCAAAAATTGGCTTCACTGGACCTACCTAAAGGGAAAACTTAAATACATTTTTGAGCTTATATTTATGGAATTAGATCTTTTTCTAGTAGAGTTCTAATGAAGTTCCTATCTCTTGAATATTCTAAGTGACTTAATATTACGACATATAGTCATTCTTGAAATAAATAGAAGACTAGAACTCTTAAACTTGATGACTAGATAATCTTGTAGCTACAGAGTTAATTCAATTACTTGAATTTTTTCTAAAAATCTCACTATGATATTTATTTAAGTCAAACTTATAGTATTTCTTGAATATTTATGGAGTAGATCATAACTTTTATATAGTACTAAAATTACTTGAGCACAAGTAATAGTTAAGTTTGGGGGATTTTGACCGAAGGAAAATATGTTGAGATTTTCATACCTATTTTATACTGTTTTTAATGATATTGCACTTTAAAGAAAGGTATTTTTGATGTTGTGTTGCAGGAATGATGGAGTAGGGTCATTGGAGCAAAAAGATGCATAAAGGAGCGAATTTGGAGCGAAAAGGACCAAAATGTGGAGATTTGAACTAGGCCGCCGACGGCGCCCTCGACCCGCCAACGACGAGTTTTTCCCGAGACTACAGGAAAAAATTCTCAAGAAGCCCGCCGACGGCGCCATTGACCTCGTCGATGGCGAGTTCGACGGTTATGCCTACTCAAGCTTTGGATAAGACCAAATTTTGAAGGGATGCTTAGGCAAGTCTTGAGAAAGCTCATCCACAACTTTAAAAGAACATTTTGGCCGAAAATTAAAGAGTTCTAGAGGCCTTGGAGGTTACCATTAGTGTATAGAATTTCCAATAGAGTGTAACAATTGTGAGGAATTCTTCGAGAGATTGTAAGAGTGGAGGGATAGTGAGAGATTTCTTCCTCCTTGCTACTTCGAAGAGGAATTCTGTGTGCTGTAAAGAAAGGAAGAGATTCAGAGGAACTTTGAGGAGTGTTCTTGGGGAGAAATTAGAGATAA